>SJYX01009828.1:0-36619 GCA_006410675.1 Oreotragus oreotragus
GGCGTGCTGCGATTCATGGGGTCGCAAAGAGTCGGACACGACTGAGTGACTGAACTGAACTGACTGATAAACACAAGGATGGATTTGACTCCTTGCAGGGCATAATTCTACTTTAGAAGAGAGGCTAATTAATCAAAATCTAACTGATAGACGTTTGGGTAAAGCTGATGTGTTTTGAAAAAATAGACTTTCTTTTTTAGAGCAGTTTTAGATTCACAACAAAATGAAGAGGAAGGTACAAAGATCTCCCCCTACCTCCACTCCTGTACATCCTTCCCATTATCAACCTCCCCCAAAAGAATGGTGTGTTGGTTGTAATGGGTGAACCTATGTTGACACATTATTTTCACCCAGAGTTCAGAGCCTAGGAATTTAGTACTTGGACTCGAGCTAGATTGCCTGGGTTCAGTTATAGCCCCACTGTATGCCTATAGACTATAGTGGCTTAGCATGGTATCTGACACATAGGTAGAGCAAGCAGTTTGTGTTCACGCCCATCTCCTTCAGAAAAACTCTCTCTAGCCTCTTGTGCAGTGATCCTTCCTGTGTGCTATACTTGAATGACCTCTTTATTTGCCTCTCAAGATATGAGATCCCTGGAGGCAGGGACTGTCTTTCTCACCTTGATGTCTGTGGCTGTAAAACCACCTTAAGATATTAATTTCTGTTTCATACGTGTTCAGCAGCTTGAGCAAATAGTGGGACTTACCCATAGCAAGAAAATCCTCAAGGGTGGCCTTAACTCTGTGGCCAAAATTTTGGCTCCCTGTCCACCATGCCAAATAGAAATAAGGAGACAGGGTTTAGAGGAAATAGAAAAGAGGAGCTTTATTATTTTTGCCAGGCAAAAGAGAAACACAGCAGGCTAGTGTCTCAAGAACTGTGTCTCCCTTTCTCGAGAATAGGGAGAGGTTTAATATCCTCTTGAAGGTTTTGCTTTNCAAAATTTTGGCTCCCTGTCCACCATGCCAAATAGAAATAAGGAGACAGGGTTTAGAGGAAATAGAAAAGAGGAGCTTTATTATTTTTGCCAGGCAAAAGAGAAACACAGCAGGCTAGTGTCTCAAGAACTGTGTCTCCCTTTCTCGAGAATAGGGAGAGGTTTAATATCCTCTTGAAGGTTTTGCTTTTTTTTTTTTCTCTTGCAGAGTTTCAAAATGGCCACAGCTGGCATCAGACAACTCAGTAACTGGGTCTTGTGTTCTGAGGTTATCCGTCAGTGACCTTCTTTTTTGAGATGCAGAATGCTACAAGAGTGCAGGGGGACAAGAAAGCCAGGTGCAGGGTATAGTTTATGGGTCAAAGAGTAATTTGCTTTGTGAAGGACTAGTCCAGCTACAAGTGTTTGTTAGTAGCAACAGCTAAAGAATAACCAAGATTGTTTAATTCTTGTAGGCCAAACTTGAGGCCTGTTTGACTGGTATGTGCCAAAGGTTCTTCACTCATTTTCTGTTGTTGCTGTGACAACTCCAGGTTTGTTGATGTCTTTTGCATCAGAAGTATAAAGGGAGAGTTCATTTAAAAAAGCATGAAGCAGGCATCTAGAACATTATTCCTTTGTAAAATTTTGTTGTAGGAAAAAAGAGCCCTAGCTGAGAAAGGAAGTGGACTGATCCTAGAGGGAAGATTTTGAGTTTCTGGAGGGACTGGAGAGGAAACAGAAATGTGTGGAACCTGGAGGAGTGGAGGCCAACACTTCTCTCCCTCTTTCTAGATCTGGTCTGTGAAAGGACCTCATGGCAAAAGAGCTCCAGTATGCCCCGAGAAGGGAGGTTCATTGAACACTTAGTTTCCCTGCCTTCATAAATTGTGGTGCTGGGTTGGGTCCACAGATTTCAAGGGATTGTGTGGATTTTGACATTGACCATCTCCATGGCACCACAGGGGATCAGAGGGCTGTCTAAAATGCTCTGGGCTGTGCCAGAGTCCCAGAGCCCTACTCTTGACCCTAGGAGAAGGGTACCTCCCCTCTCTGCCCCCATCAAATTCACAAGTTTGAATTTCCTGAGTAGCAGTGTACACCTAACAATTGTAATTTTACCTAGAGACATAAGAACATGGCATCACTGTCTGGGTCTGAGGTTTACCCCATCCAAGCCTCCTCAGTGAGAGAAAGCAGCACTGGGTGAGTACGGATGTGTGTACAGAGAAATCCCCAGTCAAGTGGCCAGATCTTTTCTGGGGCTTTCAGCCATGTATCCAAGGAGCTACGGAGCAATTAGGAAAACAGTAGTGTCTGATGACTTGGTTGCTGTTCAGGAAAACTATAAAATAAATTCCAGGCTATAAGCACAGTCGAGAATCATCTCCAGATGTGTTATTCTATAAACAGCACACCCCATCTTGGTAACATAATCCAATGATGATTTACTGTAAATTCATTGAGAGCTGGGGCAATTTTAATCCTCTCTGGGGCCTAGCCCAGAGCTGAGTAAGCAGTGAGTGTTCAATAATTACCTAATGATTTCTTGATTAATCTTTATCTCCAGTACCATGTAGATTTCAATTGGCTGTGTCCATGCTGGCACACAGCCACATAAGATGGATGTCTGGCAAAGAAAATGATTTTCTGCTGCTGTTGAATATTTGTTGAAATTGTTTTCTCTAGACTCCTCACACTCATTAGCTATTTTGTTCAGCTCATAGAATTCATTTTTCTGAGAAGACTCAATGAGAGCAAGCTATCTTTTCTCTCTCTCATTCTTGGATTTGAGTTCTGGAATTCTCAGAACCAAAGCTTAAGTCCTCCTAGGAGCCCAAGCAAACTCACCCAGCCCGCGCTGGCACAACAAGGGGGTGGGCACCTTGAATGACCTTGGAGTGTCCAGAGCAACCCTCACCTTCCAGCCCTCCTTTTTCTTGTGCCAGCTCCCTACTTGCCAGCTGCCTACTTCCGTGAATCACAAGATCTCGTTGAGTCACTCATTCCCTCTCTGAGGAATAAAGCATGTCAGGTCTCACAGAAGCTGAGCAGCTGGGTTTACAGAAAGCATGGTGCAAAGATGGAGCACGGGCTCCGTTCTCCTTTGTGAACGGGCATGGCTGTCAGCACAGGCGTGTTGCCAGGCTCTCAGCTTGAGCTTTCGGGCCATCAACCCAGAGCCCCGCTGTTTCAGCTTTGTTTAGGTTTGATGCTCAGGCTGCCAGACTCAGCAAGAAGCAAAGTCAGACCCAAGGATCATAATTTTGGCCCAAATGGGGAAAATCTGAAATATGAAGATGAGTGTACATCAATTTAGTCGTGTCTCCAGTCTTCCTGAGACAGGCCTATCCTTTATTTTGCTCATGAATGCCCATGATTGACATCCTGAAAGTTAATTTAGTACTTTAATATTCCAGAGCTGCTTCCCACAGCCTACAATGTGCAGAGCCCTTTGAATGCAAAACCCAGAATGCTCCTGCTGTGGCAGAGAGAATATGCGGTGAGGCAGAGGACAATAATATCTTGTGGCAGATATTTTGGCCTCCCTCCAAGGGGGCGCTGTCATCTCTGTGTCCTGGTGTCTGATCTGAGCCTCTCTCTAGAAGGGCCTCCCAATGTGGCTGGAGTAGGGGTAGCAGTGTTGTGCGTGTGTGTGTTAGTCGCTCAGTCGTGTCCGATGCTTTGCGACTCCATGGACGGTAGCCCACCAGGCCCCTCTGTCCATGGAATTCTCCAGGCAAGAATACTGGAGAGGGTTGCCATTCCTTTCTTCAGGGGATCTTCCCAACCCAGGGATCAAACCCAGGTCTCCTACATTGCAGGCAGATTCAGAAAAGCAATTTGATTTTATGGTGAAAAATACAACAGGGTATAAACACAAGTCCATTCTGAAGGAGATCAGCCCTGGGATTTCTTTGGAAGGAATGATGCTAAAGCTGAAACTCCAGTACTCTGGCCACCTCATGTGAAGAGTTGACTCATTGGAAAAGACTCTGATGCTGGGAGGGATTGGAGGCAGGAGGAGAAGGGGACGACTGAGGATGAGATGGCTGGATGGCATCACGGACTCGATGGATGTGAATTTGCGTAAACTCTGGGAGATGGTGATGGATAGGGAGGCCTGGCGTGCTGCGATTCATGGGGTCGCAAAGAATCGGACACGACTGAGCGACTGAACTGAACTGACTGATAAATGCAAGGATGGATTTGGTTCCTTGCAGGGCATAATTCTACTTTAGAAGAGAGGCTAATTAATCAAAATCTAATTGATAGAAGTTTGGGTAAAGCTGATGTGTTTTGAAAAAATAGACTTTCTTTTTTAGAGCAGTTTTAGATTCACAGCAAAATGAAGAGGAAGGTACAAAGATCTCCCCCTACCGCCACTCCTGTACATCTTTCCCATTATCAATCTCCCCCAAAAGAATGGCGTGTTGGTTGTAATGGGTGAACCTATGTTGACACATTATTTTCACCCAGAGTTCAGAGCTTAGGAATTTAGTACTTGGACTCGAGCTAGATTGCCTGGATTCAGTTATAGCCCCACTGTATGCTTATAGACTATAGTGGCTTAGCATGGGATGTGACACATAGGTAGAGCAAGCAGTTTGTGTCCACGCCCATCTCCTTCAGAAAAACCCTCCCTAGCCTCTTGTGCAGTGATTCTTCCTGTGTGCTATACTTGAATGACCTCTTTATTTGCCTCTCAAGATGTAAGATCCCTGGAGGCAGGGACTGTCTTTCTCACCTTCATGTCTGTGGCTGTAAAACCACCTTAAGATATTAATTTCTGTTTCATACTTGTTCAGCAGCTTGAGCAAATAGTGGGACTTCCCCATAGCAAGAAAATCCTCAAGGGTGGCCTTAACTCTGTGGCAAAATTTTGGCTCCCTGTCCACCATGCCAAATAGAAATAAGGAGACAGGGTTTAGAGGAAATAGAAAAGAGGAGCTTTATTATTTTTGCCAGGCAAAAGAGAAACACAGCAGGCTAGTGTCTCAAGAACTGTGTCTCCCTTTCTCGAGAATAGGGAGAGGTTTAATATCCTCTTGAAGGTTTTGCTTTTTTTTTTTTCTCTTGCAGAGTTTCAAAATGGCCACAGCTGGCATCAGACAACTCAGTAACTGGGTCTTGTGTTCTGAGGTTATCCGCCAGTGACCTTCTTTTTTGAGATGCAGAATGCTACAAGAGTGCAGGGGGAAAAGAAAGCCAGGTGCAGGGTATAGTTTATGGGTCAAAGAGTAATTTGCTTTGTGAAGGACTAGTCCAGCTACAAGTGTTTGTTAGTAGCAACAGCTAAAGAATAACCAAGATTGTTTAATTCTTGTAGGCCAAACTTGAGGCCTGTTTGACTGGTATGTGCCAAAGGTTCTTCACTCATTTTCTGTTGTTGCTGTGACAACTCCAGGTTTGTTGATGTCTTTTGCATCAGAAGTATAAAGGGAGAGTTCATTTAAAAAAGCATGAAGCAGGCATCTAGAACATTATTCCTTTGTAAAATTTTGTTGTAGGAAAAAAGAGCCCTAGCTGAGAAAGGAAGTGGACTGATCCTAGAGGGAAGATTTTGAGTTTCTGGAGGGACTGGAGAGGAAACAGAAATGTGTGGAACCTGGAGGAGTGGAGGCCAACACTTCTCTCCCTCTTTCTAGATCTGGTCTGTGAAAGGACCTCATGGCAAAAGAGCTCCAGTATGCCCCAAGAAGGGAGGTTCATTGAACACTTAGTTTCCCTGCCTTCATAAATTGTGGTGCTGGGTTGGGTCCACAGATTTCAAGGGATTGTGTGGATTTTGACATTGACCATCTCCATGGCACCACAGGGGATCAGAGGGCTGTCTAAAATGTTCTGGGCTGTGCCAGAGTCCCAGAGCCCTACTCTTGACCCTAGGAGAAGGGTACCTCCCCTCTCTGCCCCCATCAAATTCACAAGTTTGAATTTCCTGAGTAGCAGTGTACACCTAACAATTGTAATTTTACCTAGAGACATAAGAACATGGCTCTTTCTGAGCCCTGGTGAAATGAGCTAAAATTCACACATGCAATGTGTGCATGGTCCTTGCCAAAGCAGTCCTGAGTGTGTCTGGTAAGTGGATGACAGGAAGCATCTTGAAATGGATCCAGTCTATTTGAATAATACTATAGAAAGTGTAGTTTTTGTTTACCAGCTTTGAATAAAGATTTTTCCAGGGCAATTTCCTGAGGTTTTAAAGCACATTCAAATAAGTTGTCTTCGAAGAAAGATTCAAAAGACTTTCGTGACTGCAAGTAAGCAACAAGTTGAGTTTATAACTCTCAGGCTTATATTTGTTGGTTGCCCAGGCAGCTAAGCCTGGCTGCTTACCACTTGGACCCTGGAAAGATTGGAGTCTCCAGTCAGAACTTGTATCACAAAGCCACACCTGATATGGTAAAGCTTGTTAGGCAAAACTCCCCAGTCCTACTTTGTATGGTGCCCTTCATTTCACAAAGCTACCTTGTACCTACATTTCCTGGTCTTTGCTCAGAATGAAAGTTGTTTAGGCTGTTCTACTCTCAATTATTGCAGTCATTCACCCGAGAGTTACTCAAACGATTTAAATCTAAAGATAATAATAATAAAAAAATATTCCTTTAGTTCTTAGTGTCTGCTCATTCCCCTCTTCAGCTTCAGTCTTCAGAAACTTCTTTCTAGGTTGCTTTAATAACCGGCAGCCTTGATTTATTTTCTTGCCCTTCTAAGTATCAGAAGACTATTTACAAGAAAGAAAATAAATGGAAAAGCAGGAACAGGCTAAACAGTATGACAAAGCATTCAGGCAAATCTTGAAAGGTGAGATATTCCAGTGGACAACTGCTTTGGACTCCCAGCAAGTCAGCACCATAGAAACCAAGGATGTTATGAAGGAAAAGAAATTGGGACCCAACCACAAGTGCAGCCTGTGGTCCTAGATTAGATTCTAGTTTGAACAGTTTTGAACATCTATTGGGAGAATAATTGTGAAAATTGGAATAAGACTTGCGTCATAAATGATATTAAAGCTCACTAAGTTTTAATATTAGGATTAATATTGTGGTTTGTTGGGAGTAAAAATAATTCATTTTGGTTACATAAGATGTCCTTATATTTGTGAGCTGCATACTGAACTCTTTAGGGGTGAAATGCCATGATGTCCAGCATAAAAAAAATATGAATATAAAAGAATAAAATCTGGAAGAACTGGGTTATATCTCACATTAGATCTTCCTTACATGATCCAGTTAACGTGAAAGTCTGCTTTACTGTATATGAGTATAGATATGGTACACGAATACCTCGGTAGGGAAAGTACATGGAATCTGGGGTATGTTTTGCATTTAGTAAGTGTGTGAATTTGGATGTTTCTCTCTGTGCCTGCTTCCCAGCTGTAATATAGGTGTAGTATTAGTGAACCTATTACAGAAGGTAATTATGAGATTAAATGAGTTAGTATACATAAGCTCATTAAAACAGTTCCTGGCACAAAGTAAACTGCTATGTAAGTGTTAGCCCTTATTATTATTGTTTTTGTTATTAAGGAATATGATCCTAGAAGATGCTGTGTTGGCAAAAACTGATATAATCAGCACAGCTTCTTGAAATTTTTGATATGTTTTTAGTAGCTGTGGGAAGCCTGTATTCCTAGGGACCCATCTCAGAGTTCTTCCTTACAGGATATTGAGAAATGTCCCAACCATTGTTTTAGGGATTGGTGAACAGTGGTGAGACCTGAAAACTTTTTTTTTTTTT
Source organism: Oreotragus oreotragus (assembly GCA_006410675.1). Taxonomy (NCBI): domain Eukaryota; kingdom Metazoa; phylum Chordata; class Mammalia; order Artiodactyla; family Bovidae; genus Oreotragus; species Oreotragus oreotragus. The sequence goes on from SJYX01009828.1 coordinate 7,664, forward strand.
TTTTCTCATTGGTTATAATAAGGCTTTGGGGTTAGTGTCCTATTAAAAAATCCTAAGTTTTAAATGCAATTAAATAATAGATAAGCAAAGATACTACTAGAAGTAGAATCTTCTGACAGGAATACTTCTTTATTAGAGATGCTAGAATTCAAATTCATCTTTTCTTTAAAAAAGTTAGTGAAAATAATATGTGATGATTATCTTTACGTGTCAACTTGACTACCTGTAGATGCCCTCACTAAAAGTGGACTTCTCTGATGGTCCAGTGGTTGAGAATCTGTCTGCCAATGCAGGGGACCCGGGTTCTATCCCTCGTCTGGGAATATTCCATATAATTATGAGATTAAATGAGTTAGTATACATAAGCTCATTAAAACAGTTCCTGGCACAAAGTAAACTGCTATGTAAGTGTTAGCCCTTATTATTATTGTTTTTGTTATTAAGGAATATGATCCTAGAAGATGCTGTGTTGGCAAAAACTGATATAATCAGCACAGCTTCTTGAAATTTTTGATATGTTTTTAGTAGCTGTGGGAAGCCTGTATTCCTAGGGACCCATCTCAGAGTTCTTCCTTACAGTATATTGAGAAATGTCCCAACCATTGTTTTAGGGATTGGTGAACAGTGGTGAGACCTGAAAACATTTTTTTTTTTTCTCATTGGTTATAATAAGGCTTTGGGGTTAGTGTCCTATTAAAAAATCCTAAGTTTTAAGTGCAATTAAATAATAGATAAGCAAAGATACTACTAGAAGTAGAATCTTCTGACAGGAATACTTCTTTATTAGAGATGCTAGAATTCAAATTCATCTTTTCTTTAAAAAAGTTAGTGAAAATAATATGTGATGATTATCTTTACGTGTCAACTTGACTACCTGTAGATGCCCTCACTAAAAGTGGACTGCTCTGATGGTCCAGTGGTTGAGAATCTGTCTGCCAATGCAGGGGACCCGGGTTCTATCCCTCATCTGGGAATATTCCATATGCCATGAGGCAACTCAGCTTGCGTGCCTCAGCTACTGAGCCCACACTCTAGAGCCCGTGTTCTGCAACCAGAGAAAGCCCTGAGCGGCAACGAAGACCCAGAGCAGCCAAAAATAAATACATAAAAATGAAAAAAAAATTTTTTTCTGATTATGTCAATTATCTGATCCAGGATGTTTGTGGATAAGATTAGCATTTGAATCGGTGGACTCAGTAAATCGTCCTCCACAATGAGGGTGAGCATCATCTAATCGGTTGTGGGCCTGAACAGAATAAAAAGGTGGAGGAAGGTCTAACTTGCTCTGTTTTTCGCTGCCTCACTGATAGAGCTGGGACTCCGCATCTCATTCTAGCTGAAACTTGGATTGAAATTTACACCATCGGCCCCTCTGATTCTCAGGCCCTTGACCCAGCTTTCCTGTGTCTCCAGCTTGCAGATGCAGACCATGGGTCTCCTTAGCCCCTATAATTACATAGGCCAATTCCTCATAACCCCTGTCTCTTTCTCCTATCCAGCAGGAGATATATTTGTTTGTTGTTTAGTCACTAAGTCGAATCTGATCCTTTGCGACCCCCTGGACTATAGCCCTCCAGGCTCCTCTATCCATGGGATTATCCAGGCAAGAATACTGGAGTGGGTTGCTATTTCCTCCTCTAGGGGATCTTCTCAACTCAGGGACTGAAACCATGTTTCCTGCATTGGGAGGCAGATTCTTTACCACTGAGCCAACAAGGAAGCCAGGAGATATATATCTATACATATCTGTACCTAACACACAATATAACATGGCTTTATAAATACATCCCTTCAGGCAAATCTGACACATGATGACTTAGGACTACATTTGGTCTCTGTCATTAACAGAATAGAAAGACAATAAATATGATTTTGTAACTATATTTTCAGATTTTCAGTTTAGATAAACGCTCCAAATGGCTAGTTTAGATAACACTCCAAATGGCTTTAGTTTTCAGAGTTTCACGTCAATTTTGGCCCTTTAGTACAGGTTAATAACTTTTTAGTATCTTTCTTCTAATATAAACAGAGCTTTTAACTTTAGGCACTGTGAGGACTTTGCAAAGTGTTCCAACAGCACGTTTATCTTAGGTTTCAGAGTAAGCTGATATCTTAAGATTAAATGGGTGTGTATTAGAGGAAGTCCAAAAGGGCTAGGTTAAAGTTTACAATTATGATAAATTATGAAAATCATTTATTTGATAAGGTCTGCACTATCAAGCTTACAGCCTCATAAATGAGAACATTGTTACGATGTTACTATATAATAATTTCATAAAAGAAAAACTTTATTTGAAATATATACATGAATAATTTAACATCTGATACTGAATGACAAATACCTTGCTAACATACTTCACATGAGATGACTCATAACTTATCACAACACTCAAGGATCTTTCATGCCTGTTTCCCTTGAGATAACTGATATGCTGACAGGTTAAAAACTGGATTGAAATTTAGAATCAATGATTTATTCTTCATCCAACAATATTTATTGAGTGCTTAGGAGAAGGCAATGGCACCCCACTCCAGTACTCTTGCCTGGAAAACCCCATGGATTGAGGAGCCTGGTGGGCTGCAGTCCATGGGGTCGCTACTAGTCAGGCACGACTGAGCGACTTCACTTTCACTTTTCATTTTCATGCATTGGAGAAGGAAATGGCAACCCACTCCAGTGTTCTTGCTTGGAGAATCTCAGGAACGGGGAGCCTGGTGGGCTGCCGTCTATGGGGTCGCACAGAGTCGGACATGACTGAAGCGACTTAGCAGTAGCAGCAGTAGTACTAGATGTCAGGCCCAGTTCTAGGTTCTGGAGATACACAGGTGAATAAAGCATCAAAATTCCTGCTTTGAGAATTGGCAACACAATTCTCTGCAGTCTAGCAGTTAGAATTGAAAACGACTTCTTCTATGGCTAGGTGGCATTCTAGCCTGACTTTTTGTAAGTTTAACTCTACAAGATGGTTTCTTTTTCCCGATGGAGAAAGGTCCCCAAACACATCCTAAGTCTACAAAGAGTGAAAATCTGGACTACAGCTAGACTCCTCGAGAAAAACAAATAAACAAAAATCAAAAATAAAAAACACTCTTTGACATAGCTACTTCCTTAAAAAACAAAAAACCAACACACAAACACACACACACAAATTTCTCTGTATCTTTTCAAATCATCACCCATTTTAGACAAACTTTGTGAACATAAGGCAATACCTTATACAATTCAGGATTGCCTAGCCAGTGGACTATTTTTCTCTGTTATAGATACCTGTTTGCAATAATTTTCATGTAGTACAAAAAAAAGAAAAGAAAACCTTAGTGTATTTCCATAATACAGTGACCTGAATTTGCTGGGAGAGACTGTAATTCATCAGGTAAGGTTTTTACTCCCTTAGCAACCAAATTGCCCTCATGCTGCAAACTATAACAACCTCTGACCTACTTAGGGAACCCAGAGTGCACACCAAAGCAGCTGCATCTCCAAACACCAAGGCCCAAATGTACATCTAACCTATAATTTATGGTTCAAGGTTGCTGTTTGTTATGTTACCTGGGCAAGGAGTCTCAATAAGACATTTTAAAATAGTGACATTTCCCTATAGACAGCTTCTGCAATGGCACCCCACCCCAGTACTCTTGCCTGGAAAATCCAATGGACAGAGTAGCCTGGTGGGCTGCAGTCCATGGGGTCGCTAACAGTCGGACAGACTGAGCGACTTCACTTTCACTTTTCTCTTTCATGCATTGGAGAAGGAAATGGCAACCCATTCCAGTGTTCTTGCCTGGAGAATCCCAGGGATGGGGGAGCCTGGTGCGCTGCCGTCTATGGGGTCACACAGAGTCGGACACGACTGAAGTGACTTAGCAGCAGCAGCAGCACCTATCTAAACTTTCTATAATTTAAAATAGAGCACAAGCTTTTCATATTGAAAAGTACTGGGATAAGCAAATAATGGGATGCCTTCAGCAGTAGTCATGAGCATATAAAATTCTTAAATCATCATCCTTATACTATACAGTTATAATGATGAACACATTTTTACTTCTATTTTCAAATATGATGATTTATGATCTTTATATCTGAGTCCCATTTTACAGCCTTAATACATACATATTATATTAAAGGAAGTGAAAGGATCTTGAAATAAGATTTTCCTCTCCTCCAGGTTTCTGAAGATAGCACTCATTTCTTTTACCATTTATTGAGAAAAAGCTCATATGATTCATAGAAATGTCGGATTTTTGAATAACAATGCCCAGGAGGTTTGAGCTGTGCATGAAAATTTAAAACAGACAACCTTAGGATATTGGATTTTATATTCATATTAAACACCTACCTAGTTCTCCTGAATTTTAGGAAAGTGAAAAGCAAAATCTTCCTAAACAGAGTCTCAGGTAAGCATAGCACCATGCACAGGAATAGATGGGAAATTTCAGTGCAAGGTATCACATCATGAAAGGGACAGTGAGGGGATAAGGCCATCATTTTACATCATTTAGTGTAAATGATTGCTGTCTTCACCTTGAACACCTCATCTTACTGCCATCTCATAATCTTGACTGTGAAATAGACCTATATATTATGTTTTTGGTTCTTATTTTTTGGGGGGGTGGATTTTCTCTTTCCTCTCCTTGGCACTAGGGACAATTTGATGATAAGTCATTAGATAAAGACTTTGGATTAAGAAAGAGAACAGAGAGTCCCACTCTGGCTCTAGGGGACCTGCATACATTTTTTTATAGGACCAAACATCCCACCTTCTGGGCCTCAGTTTCATTATCTGTAAAAATGATAACACCGGACCAGATGATCTCTGAAGTTTCACTTTTGGTGGCAAAATTCTATGATTTAATCTAGTTTCAGCTATGGAAACTAAGAAGCAAAATGTTAGNTTTTATAGGACAAAACATCCCACCTTCTGGGCCTCAGTTTCATTATCTGTAAAAATGATAACACCGGACCAGATGATCTCTGAAGTTTCACTTTTGGTGGCAAAATTCTATGATTTAATCTAGTTTCAGCTATGGAAACTAAGAAGCAAAATGTTAGCTGTAAGAGGCTAATATACATACTCTGGTATGTATTTGAATACATACCAAATTCATAAAACAAAAATGTAATCCAAATTCCTCCAAGAGTCATCCAATTGCCCACGGGCAGTACTATGGCAAGGTCGATATCATTCCCTACTCAATGTTTCCTTTTATTGAAGGGAAATCCATCAGGAGGCACTCCTGGCATCTCTCTGCACTATCCTTGCTCTGCTCTTGGGGAGGTACAGCAGTTTGGCTAACAGGTGAATTTAGAAGGAGAACGAGGACAGAGTTGCTAGCCATTCCCTCTGGTCTCCTCTTGGGAGCTGGTGTCCCTGTGGAGAATGTGTGTCCTGCTCTGTTCTTTCATGCTATCAGTTTAGAGGACCAAGGCCCTGCCTTGGGGGTTCTGTAGTCACTATGGGTAAGTTTGTCTAGTTCAGGGGTCTAGCATTACGAAAACATTTGGCTTTAGGTCAAAGCCACATTCTGCAGTATCACCCTTCATAGTAGCAAGCCTGATATTTTGATTTTTTTGTCTTATTATTGAAATATATTTCTAAAATAGTTCAGAACTTGGATGAGTCAGACAGGACTGAGCGACTAACACTTTCACTTTAAGTCCCAATGAGAGTACTGCTGCTACTGCTAAGTCGCTTCAGTCGTGTCCGACTCTGTGTGACCCCATAGACGTCAGCCCCCCAGGCTCCCCCGTCCCTGGGATTCTCCAGGCAAGAACAGTGGAGTGGGTTGCCATTTCCTTCTCCAATGCATGAAAGTGAAAAGTGAAAGTGAAGTCACTCAGTCGTGTCCGACTCTTTGCAACCCCATGGACTGTAGCCTACCAGGCTTCTCTGTCCATGGGGTTTTACAGGCACGAGTACTGGAGTGGGGTGCCATTGCCTAATGAGAGTACTAGATGGTCATAACAGATGACTTTGGCCATGAACTTTCCACTTAGACTCATGCAGCTCTTCTTCCAGCCTTGATGTCTCTGTTAAGGTCTTAATGACATGATTGCAAATTCTGGCATTCGAAATGCCAGAGATCACTATTTTAGTCAAAAAGTACACAGCTACATGGCACTCACAGTTCTCAAATGGAAGCCAAATACCTAAACAATCACCACATAACTTAAATATATTGCATTCAATTTATTACAGAGCTGAATCGAGATGGGAAAGAAGCATTTATTGCATGATATGGATGTTGGCTGAAATCTGAATAATCAATCTACCCTTATTACAATTTGTTTCCCTCTTGAATCCAGAAAGAAGCGCTTGAAGTCACAGAAACTATGTAGTTTAATAAATACCTGAGGGCCTAGTATGATGTCTGGACTTCTTTAGGTGCTAAGGGATACAGCAGTGGACTGAATACACAAAAATATGTATCCTCAAGGAGCTTGTATTTTAATAGAGACACTCAATAACCAAAGTAAATAAGTAAATAAAGGAAATAATTAACTTATGTAAATAAATGCAATACAGTGGCACAGTGTCTAGGGTCAAACAACCTAGGGTCAGAATTCCATCACTTACAAGCCATATGACCTTCACCTCCATGTGCCTCAGTTTCCTCATCTGTAAAATGGCTTTAATAAAACTTTGGAAACTTTATCATGAACCAGTGCCCAAGAACTGCAAGTGGGCCATGTGACTGAAGAGGAAAGTGCAGTAGAAAGGGGTGATGCACTCCTTCAAGTGAAATTAACTCAGTTGTGTCCGACTCTGTGACCCCATGGACTGTATATTCCATGGAATTCTCCAGGCCAGAATACTGGAGTGGGTAACCCAACCCAGGGATCGAACCCAGGTCTCCCACATTGCAGGTGGATTCTTTACCAGCTGAGCCACCAAGGAAGCCCTTGGGGTTCATTCAAAGAAGAGCCTAAAATGGAAATTCAGGTTTAGTTCAGTTCAGTCACTTAGCGTGTCCGACTCTTTGCGACCCTATGAATCGCAGCATGCCAGGCCTCCCTGTCCATCACCAACTCCCGGAGTTTACCCAAACTCATGTCCATCGAGTCGGTGATGCCATCCAGCCATCTCATCCTCTGTCGTCCCCTTCTCCTCCCGCCCACAAACCGTCCCAGCATCAGAGTCTTTTCCAATGAGTCAACTCTTCGCATGAGGTGGCCAAAGCATTTAGAGTTTCAGCTTTAGCATCAGACCTTCCAAAGAACACCCATGACTGATCTCCTTTAGAATGGACTGGTTGGATCTCCTTGGTACCTATGATTTATTAAGGATGTGCTCTTAGGAAAAAGGTAGAGAGAAAAGCAGAAGAGAGGAGATGAAGGAGCTAAGCAAGGACGAGGCCTCAGCTGGTGTGGACTGGCCCTTGGGGAGCTCTGGAGCATGATTGCGGTACAGAGTGATCCCCCCTTGAGACCAGCGGGCTGGCCTTTTATACCCTCGAATCAGTGAGTCATTGGCAGTGGGCCACCAGGAGAGTTTCTCAGTCCCTTTGTGCTGCTATTACAAAAAACCACAGACTGTGTAGCTTACAAACAACAGAAATTTATTTGTCACAGTGTGGAGGCTGGAAGTCTCAGATCAAAATACCAGCATGATGGGGTGAGGGCTCTCCTCTGGGTTGCAGACTTCTCCTTGTATTGTCCCTAGTAGAAGGGGCTAGGGAGCTCTGCAGGGTTTTCTTTTATAAGGGTACTTATCCCATTCATGTGGGCTCCACTTGGATAAACTCATCAACTCTCCAAGGACCCACCACTGCATTGCAGGTTAAGAGCTCAACATAGGAAGTTTAGGGGGCCACTGCACAGACCGTAGCAGTCAGCTAAAGTCAAGGTGTCAGCAGAGCTGCATGCCTTTCTGGAGGCTCCAGGAGAAGGCTGAGAAGAAGAGCTGCAGGGGGCACCTTGCTCCCTCACCCCCACATCCTCAGTGATCCAGGTCTGCTCCAAACCAGAGTATCCCCCACATAAAGCAGCAGCCTTGCAGGGAGATAGCCCCACGTCCTCAGAGGCAGCACCGGGCAGCCCACGAGAGAAATGTGATCTTTAAGAGGCAGAAATGAAGCAGCAGCCGTCTGAAGGTTGGTGGAGGGAGTTAGGGGCAGTTGCCAAGGTGCTGGTGAGTTTTAGTCCTGCTCTTCTTCCCAAATGCTGGCCCGGTTGACCAGCAGTTACCCCAGACCCATCAGGAAATGTTTTGCTGTGAGCTCAGTGTGGTGGAAGCCAAAGGAGCCAGCAAAGACCTCTCCTTCCCAACCCCTCTCCATTAGCCTTCCCACCGTTGATTTCAACGAGCATCAAACTTGTCCACCTGCACCAGGTACTTTTCTCTGGTACTCCTGGACCTCTCCTTCCTCAGCTTCCCCCAGAACTGAGCAACATCTAATTCCATAATAAACAGTCTCTCCCATAATACCCACAGTGGTATTCCTTCTCTGACTGGACTTTACTATTATAGGAGGGAAAGATAATTAACTTTTTCTTATCACATTTCTAGGGGCATTTTATCATTTTATCACAGCTTTCTGGCTGTCTGTCCTTGAACATAATGAATATATATCAGTATAATCAATGAGACATTGAATATAATGTCTTTCAATGTCTATTACTGGAGGCACAGAAGAACTCTTTTCAGGAGAACTTTAATCTGTATAGAGATCTCTGTCAGTGAGACAAACAGAAACTGGGGCTAGAGAGACAGTAGAAAGATAAATTCTTCACCCTCATATCTTGCAGAGAACTGAAAATCTCCCATCTCCAGAGCTGTTACCTCCCAGTTTCTTCTCCTTGTTCTTGGCTTGAGTCTTTCTATCTCATCACACAGCATGATGCTGAAGAGAGGCCAGCAGGACTTAATTTAGTCACGAAATTGCTAAATGGACTCATTCATAATCTCCTAGTGTAATGAGAAGTCTGTTGGCCTGAGGCTCAGAGGATCTGGTTTCTAGTCCTAGTTGCCAAGAACCCTCTAACTGGGGATTGGGGGAAGTCATCCAGACCCTCTGGGCTTCAGTGTTTTTGTAAGATGTTTTATAACAGACAAGTTAATTGAATGGATTATGGATCTTCTGCTACATACCCAAATTCTTTGATCTTGTAAAAGTCTTTTTAGAAACTTGCATTTTAGCTTTTCACATTAGAGTTCTACCAAGTCCAGTGCATGCCTCTCAGAAGTGATATAATAATAACTACATGGATTGACACAGCACCCTCACTGATCCCGAGGTCGGAAGGTGTTGTGTCATGGTGGGATCACACGCAGGGAGCCATCCTGAGGAAAGAGGGGGCTTTCCAGAACTCAGAGGGATTGATGGAGCTTTCCTCACTCTTTTATTTGTTTTTGGCACAGTATGACATATTTATGTATGCCCAGATGCATGATCACTACCGTTTTTAGATAATATTTACTAGTTCTAATGACATTAACTCTCATAAAATAGACACGTGACTTAAAAAGATTTCCTGCAAAGAAACCATGAAGTGTAAACAAGAACATGAGTGCAAGCAAATGAACAACATAAATGGCAAAGTGGGCACTTTTACTCCTAGAACAAAATCCTTGCTGTTCACATGAAAAGGTAAAAATAATGAGGATAAAATCAGATCTGATGTGGATGAACCTGGAGTCTGTCATACAGAGTGAAATTAGTCAGAAAGAGAAAAAATATCAAATATTAATGCATCTACAAGGATTCTAGAGACATGGTACTGATGATTTACAGGGCAGAATAAAGAGAGAGTTGTATAGAACAGACTCTGGACACAGCAGAGAAAGGAGAGTGTGAGATGAATTGGGAGAGTGGGATTGACTCATATACACTACGTTGTGTGAAACAGACAGCTAGTAGGAACCTGCTGTATAGCACAGGGAGCTCAGCCTTGTGCTCTGTGATAGCCCAGAGGGGAGGGATGGGGGAGGTGGTGGGAAATCAGATCAAAATACCAGCATGATGGGGTGAGGGCTCTCCTCTGGGTTGCAGACTTCTCCTTGTATTGTCCCTAGTAGAAGGGGCTAGGGAGCTCTGCAGGGTTTTCTTTTATAAGGGTACTTATCCCATTCATGTGGGCTCCACTTGGATAAACTCATCAACTCTCCAAGGACCCACCACTGCATTGCAGGTTAAGAGCTCAACATAGGAAGTTTAGGGGGCCACTGCACAGACCGTAGCAGTCAGCTAAAGTCAAGGTGTCAGCAGAGCTGCATGCCTTTCTGGAGGCTCCAGGAGAAGGCTGAGAAGAAGAGCTGCAGGGGGCACCTTGCTCCCTCACCCCCACATCCTCAGTGATCCAGGTCTGCTCCAAACCAGAGTATCCCCCACATAAAGCAGCAGCCTTGCAGGGAGATAGCCCCACGTCCTCAGAGGCAGCACCGGGCAGCCCACGAGAGAAATGTGATCTTTAAGAGGCAGAAATGAAGCAGCAGCCGTCTGAAGGTTGGGGGAGGGAGTTAGGGGCAGTTGCCAAGGCGCTGGTGAGTTTTAGTCCTGCTCTTCTTCCCAAATGCTGGCCCGGTTGACCAGCAGTTACCCCAGACCCATCAGGAAATGTTTTGCTGTGAGCTCAGTGTGGTGGAAGCCAAAGGAGCCAGCAAAGACCTCTCCTTCCCAACCCCTCTCCATTAGCCTTCCCACCGTTGATTTCAACGAGCATCAAACTTGTCCACCTGCACCAGGTACTTTTCTCTGGTACTCCTGGACCTCTCCTTCCTCAGCTTCCCCCAGAACCGAGCAACATCTAATTCCATAATAAACAGTCTCTCCCATAATACCCACAGTGGTATTCCTTCTCTGACTGGACTTTACTATTATAGGAGGGAAAGATAATTAACTTTTTCTTATCACATTTCTAGGGGCATTTTATCATTTTATCACAGCTTTCTGGCTGTCTGTCCTTGAACATAATGAATATATATCAGTATAATCAATGAGACATTGAATATAATGTCTTTCAATGTCTATTACTGGAGGCACAGAAGAACTCTTTTCAGGAGAACTTTAATCTGTATAGAGATCTCTGTCAGTGAGACAAACAGAAACTGGGGCTAGAGAGACAGTAGAAAGATAAATTCTTCACCCTCATATCTTGCAGAGAACTGAAAATCTCCCATCTCCAGAGCTGTTACCTCCCAGTTTCTTCTCCTTGTTCTTGGCTTGAGTCTTTCTATCTCATCACACAGCATGATGCTGAAGAGAGGCCAGCAGGACTTAATTTAGTCACGAAATTGCTAAATGGACTCATTCATAATCTCCTAGTGTAATGAGAAGTCTGTTGGCCTGAGGCTCAGAGGATCTGGTTTCTAGTCCTAGTTGCCAAGAACCCTCTAACTGGGGATTGGGGGAAGTCATCCAGACCCTCTGGGCTTCAGTGTTTTTGTAAGATGTTTTATAACAGACAAGTTAATTGAATGGATTATGGATCTTCTGCTACATACCCAAATTCTTTGATCTTGTAAAAGTCTTTTTAGAAACTTGCATTTTAGCTTTTCACATTAGAGTTCTACCAAGTCCAGTGCATGCCTCTCAGAAGTGATATAATAATAACTACATGGATTGACACAGCACCCTCACTGATCCCGAGGTCGGAAGGTGTTGTGTCATGGTGGGATCACACGCAGGGAGCCATCCTGAGGAAAGAGGGGGCTTTCCAGAACTCAGAGGGATTGATGGAGCTTTCCTCACTCTTTTATTTGTTTTTGGCACAGTATGACATATTTATGTATGCCCAGATGCATGATCACTACCGTTTTTAGATAATATTTACTAGTTCTAATGACATTAACTCTCATAAAATAGACACGTGACTTAAAAAGATTTCCTGCAAAGAAACCATGAAGTGTAAACAAGAACATGAGTGCAAGCAAATGAACAACATAAATGGCAAAGTGGGCACTTTTACTCCTAGAACAAAATCCTTGCTGTTCACATGAAAAGGTAAAAATAATGAGGATAAAATCAGATCTGATGTGGATGAACCTGGAGTCTGTCATACAGAGTGAAATTAGTCAGAAAGAGAAAAAATATCAAATATTAATGCATCTACAAGGATTCTAGAGACATGGTACTGATGATTTACAGGGCAGAATAAAGAGAGAGTTGTATAGAACAGACTCTGGACACAGCAGAGAAAGGAGAGTGTGAGATGAATTGGGAGAGTGGGATTGACTCATATACACTACGTTGTGTGAAACAGACAGCTAGTAGGAACCTGCTGTATAGCACAGGGAGCTCAGCCTTGTGCTCTGTGATAGCCCAGAGGGGAGGGATGGGGGAGGTGGTGGGAAGGGGGCTATATATACATGGACATATAGCTGATTCATGCTATTGTACAGCAGAAACTAATGCAACATTGTGAAGCAATTATATTCCAATTAAAAAAATAAAATAGTAAAAGTTGAAAAAAAATTAGATCTGAAAAAAACTCAGACAAAAATATTCAAAATTATCAAGAGTTGCTTTACAATTTCAATTTACAATCTATTGATTTATATTTACTATCATTAATAAGGAACCTCTACTTAAGGGCGTTTGTGTCTTGAAATATTAACTAATATAGTATAATGCCATGTGATTATCAAGGCATTTAAAAATAGTATTTATTTTATCTTGATATCATCTTTTCATTTTCTTTTTTGCAGCACTTGTTATAATGCTTGTAATATCTGGGTAGGTATACATACATATTGGAAGCATGTATGAAGACATATTACTGATTAGAGAGACATGACCCAAAAGCTGCAGATGATTGATTTGGGCTGAAACTGATGTGTCCATCTGTCTACCTGACTTATTAAGAAGAGGTGTGTGTGTGTGGCGGGCAGCCAGGATTCTGCACTTTAAGATGGCAAGACACTTGCCACTCTACTTTTTATGACTCATGACATAGTCAGAAGAATTAAGGTAAGAATTATACTTTAGAAGTTCACATAAATGTTTTCATTTCAATTGTCAGGACCCTAACCTCCACCTCAAACTTCTAGGAAAAACAGGATTGTGTATAGTAATCTTTCAATGAGCTGTTTATTTTTTCTTTTACTTTCACCTGATTCAACATCTAAGTAAATCAACATTGTTACCCTGTTAGTTTTGGGAAACAAAGGGAATCTGTGAATACTTTTCAGATTCGGCAAAGAATTTTGTTAGGAGGTTGAATGTGTATAATATACATTTTTAGGTCTACTTTACAGACCTAAAGTTACTTTTGTTCAAGAACAAAAACAAACAATACAGTATTTTAAAGTGTACTTTATGCAGAAAACATCATATTTAATGCTTTAAGTTATTTTTAACAACTGACAAAGGATTGATCTCCAACACATGCAAGCAGCTCGTGCAGCTCAATACCAGAAAAACAAACAACCCAATCATACAACAGGCAGATCTAAATAGACATTTCTCTCAAGAAGGCATACAGATGGCTAATAAACACACGAAAAGATGCTCAACATCTCTCATTACTAAAGAAATGCAAATCCAAACTACAGTGAGGTGGCCCAGTGATAAAGAATATGTCTACCAATGCAGGAGACACAGGTTTGATTCCTGATCCAGAAAAGACCCCACGTGCTGCAGAGAAGCTAACCTGTGTGCCACAGCTACTGAGCCTGTGCCCTGGAACCTACAATGAAGGAAGCCACAGCAGTGGGAAGCCCTCACACTGCAGCTAGAGAGTGGCCCCTGCTCGCTACCACTGGAGAAAAACCCAGAGCAGCACTGAGGACCTAGCACAGCAACAACAAACACCATGCTGAGGTGCCACCTCCCACTGGTCAGAACGACCGTCACCGAAAACTCTACCAACAATAAATCTTAGAGAGGGTGTGCAGAAAAGGGAGTACTTCTGCCGTCGGTGGGAATGTAAATTGATGCAGCCACTGTGGAGAACAGTACGGAGATTCCTTTAAAAGCCAGGAATAAAACTATCCTATGACCCAGCAAACCCTCTCCTGGGCAGATACCCTGAGGAAACCATGATCGAAAAAGTCGCATGTACCCCAGTGTTCACTGGAGCACTGTTTACGATCGCTAGGACATGGAGAAGGAAAGGGCAACCCACTCCAGTGTCCTTGCCTGGAGAATCCCAGGGATGGCGGAGCCCAATGGGCTGCCGTCTGTGGGGTCGCACAGAGTCGGACACGACTGAAGCGACTTAGCAGCAGCAGCAGCAGGACATGGAAGCAACCTAGATGTCCAATGACAGATGAATGGATAAAGAAGTTGTGGTACATATACATAATGGAATATTACTCACTCATAAAAAGGAATGCATTCAGTTCTAATGACGTGGGTGAACACAGAGCCTATTATACAGAGAAAAGTAAGTCGGAAAGAGAAAAACAAATATTGCATATTAACTCATGTATATGGAATCTAAAAGGATGGTACTGGTAAGCCTATTTGCAGGGCATCAATGGAGATGCAGAGAACAGATTTGTGGACACAGTTGGGGAAGGAAAAGGTGGGATGAATTGGGAGTAGCACTGAAACATATACTTTATCATATGTAAAATAGATAGCCAGTGGGAATTTGCTGTAAGACACAGGGAGCTCAAACCTGGTGCTCTGTGACAACCTAGAGGGGTAGGATGGTGTGGGAGGTGATTCTTTGGCTGATTCATGTTGATGTATGGCAGAATTCAAGATGAAAGAAGTAAAAGTGTTAGTCACTCAGTCATGTCTGTCTTTTTTGCCCCATGGTCGCATGAGCCCCCCTGACAGGCTCCACTGTTCATGGGATTCTCCAGGCAAGAATACTGGAGTGGGTTGCCATTTTCTTCTCCAGGGGAATCTTCCTGACCCAGGAATTGAACCTGGGTCTTCTGCATTGGAGATAGATTCTTTACCATCTGAGCCACCAGGAAGCCCCCAAAACCACATAAAGCAATTACCCTCCGACTAAAAATAAAATAAAAAACTCTAAGTTATTTTTCAAAATATAGCCTGAGACAGAAAAGAAACAGGGTATAAATGTGGACTTAATTGTGCATCAGAAGGCAATAGTACCCCACTTCAGTACTCTTGCCTGGAAAATCCCATGGGCAGAGAAGCCTGGTAGGCTGCAGTCCATGGGGTCGCACAGAATTGGACACGACTGAGCGACTTCACTTTCACTTTTCACTTTCATGCATTGGAGAAGGAAATGGCAAGGCACTCCAGTGTTCTTGCCTGGAGAATCCCAGGGACGGGGGACCCTGGTGGGCTGCCGTCTATTGGGTCGCACACGGTCGGACACGACTGAAGTGACTTAGCAGCAGCAGCAGCAACAGCCCCCTAAATCTTAGTGACTCAATGCCATTGAAGTTTAGTTTTCACTCGTATTACATGTCTAATGCAGTTTGGTAGGTGGGGCTCTGCTCACTGAAACCTCTCAGGAGCTGTAGTAGACAGAATAAGGGCTCCTAAAGATGTCAACGTCCTAAAACCTGGAGTCTGTGAATATATACCTTACATGGCAAAAGGTGCTTTGCTGATGTGTTTAAGGTAAGGAATTGAGATGAGAAGGTGTTCTTGGATTATAATTATCATTAAAATGGTCCTTTTAAGAGGGAGGAGAGCAGGTCAAAGGCAGTAGTAGTGGGAGATGTAACCGTGGAAGGAGGAGGTTGGACTGATGTGAGGGAGGATCACAAGCATAGTGCAGGCAGCCTCCAGACACTTTAGAAAAAGCAAGGAAATGGATTCTCCCCTGAAGCCTCTAGAAGGAATGAGCTCTGACGAGCCCAGTGAAATTGATTTTGGACTCTGAACTAAAAAATTATAAGACAATAAGTTTGTATTAAGACACTTAATTTGTGATAATTTGTTATAGAAGCAAGAAGAACGAGTACAGGGACCTATGTTCAATTCTGACTAATGCATTTATGGTCCCTAAGGCAGAAAATGGAAAAGTGGTGAATGATGTCTTGTTCCTAAAGCTTCAACCAGAAGCAGCACACACTGCTTCTACTTACATTTCATTGGACAGTACAAGTCACACAGTCACACTTGCTGTCAAAGGAGGTGGGGCAAACAATGCCACTATTTGCCTGCAAGTGGGAGACACTGGGTTTGTGAACAGCTCTGCTGCTGCTGCTGCTGCTGCTGCTGCTGTCGCTTCAGTCATGTTCGACTCTGTGTGACCCCATAGACGGCAGCCCACCAGACTTCCCTGTCCCTGGGATTCTCCAGGCAAGAACACTGGAGTGCCTTGCCATTCCCTTCAATGCATGGAAGTGAAAAGTGAAAGTGAAGTCGCTCAGTTGTGTTTGACTGTGACCCCATGGACTGCAGCCTACCAAGCTCCTCCATCCATGGGATTTTCCAGGCAAGAGTACTGGAGTGGGGTGCCATTGCCTTCTCCGTGTGAACAGCTCTCAGTTCGGTTCAGTTCAGTTGCTCAGTCATGTCCGACTCTTTGTGACCTCATGAATTGCAGCACTCCAGGCCTCCCTGTCCATCACCAACTCCCAGAGTTCATTCAGACTCACGTCCATCCAGCCATCTCATCCTCTGTCATCCCCTTCTCCTTTTGCCCTCAATCCCTCCCAGCATCAGAATCTTTTCCAATGAGTCAACTCTTCACATGAGGTGGCCAAAGTACAGCTTTAGCATCATTCCTTCCAAAGAAATCCCAGGGTTGATCTCCTTCAGGATGGACTGGTTGGATCTCCTTGCAGTCCAAGGGATTCTCAAGAGTCTTCTCCAACACCACAGTTCAAAAGCATCAATTCTTCGGCGCTCAGCTTTCTTCACAGTCCAACTCTCACATCCATACATGACCACAGGAAAAACCATAGCCTCGACTAGATGGACTAGGGACTGACAAACAGGAAGAGTAGAACTAAAGAGAATAGGACTCAGAAAAGTGAAAATATGACTTATCCCAAGAAAACTGTAAGGAGCACACAATCAGGAGTTTTTTTTTTTTTTTAATAAATCCACCAGTTCCAAATTTCCTACCCGTAGATTTGGAGTAGATACTGGCGAGTGATAGTACGGCTTCCCTGATAGCTCAGTTGGTAAAGAATCCACCTGCAGTGCAGGAGACCCCAGTTTGATCCCTGGGTTGGAAAGATCCCCTGGAGAAGGGATAGGTTATCTACTCCAGTATTTTGGCCTGGAGAATTCCATGGACTGTATAATCCATGGGATCATAAAGAGTCAGACACGACTGAGCGACTTTCACTTTTTGTTCTGGTGAGTGAGGCAGTGGCTACAAAGACTTCATCCAGAATCCCAGCAATGGGCAGATTCAACCTCTCCTGGATTCCATGTAGCTAGAAGAGACGGCCCTGCCTTCACAAGAGGAGACAGGACCCTGAGTGAGCATCAATATCTATAGACTCAAACTGCCTTAGACCAGCTGGAGATTCCAGGTCCCTTGGTAGCTGGTTTCCAACCGGGTTTAGCCAGTGGAAAACACTGGTAGGGAATTGGCTGATGGGAGGAGCCAGGGTGTTTCTCCCTCTGCCTTTCACCTTGAGTGAATGCAGGGAGTATATCTCTTCTTGTCTACTCCTTCTGCTGGTTCAGCTTGTTTTCAAGTTCCAGCTTCTGCCAAGTGACCCCAAGTCATGAATTCTGGTAGCCACCTCCTCCTTTTGTCCCTCCAGCCTGGGGATAGGAATAAACATACATTTCCTGATCTGTGAGTTTCATCATAGTTTCCTGACTGTTTCTTCAAGCCTCTTACGTCATCTGTGTAACCAGTTCCCTAGAATAAAATTCCACTTTATTTCTGGCTTCCTGGTTGGACCCTGATTGAAACACTCAGTAACCCAGAATCTGACAACCTCCCCACTCAGGCAACTCTGATTAAGGGAAGGTCCCTGTGGTCCTGAGCAACAGGTAAGGAAGAACTAGTGAAAATGACACAAGTCCACAGGATTCAAGGCAGAGTGGTAGTGATAGAAGGTTGCCAAGTAAAGTACAAGTATGTCTTATGCATATGTCTTAGGCTGTATAATTCTTTGTGGTCAGGATTGTATTGTGCATTGTAGGATAGTTAACAATATTTGGGACATATTTATACTGAAAGATTATTCATTGTTTATCTGAAATTCAGATTCATCTAGGTGTCTTGTATATCTATTTGCTCAGTTCAGCAATCTTAATAGAGAAAGAGCTCACATGGAGAGCTGGCTTCAATGCTGAAACCAATATGAGGGCAGGCAGGATCAGCTTTGGAAAAAAGTTGGGCGTGGGAGTCAGGCCTTAATTGAAGTCTTTGTTATAGGAAACATTTATTATGACTCAGGCAATTATGAAATATGGATAGTCCAATCAGAGGACCCAGAAGAGTGAAAGCTCAGGAAGATGCCAGTGCATGTGTGTGTGGGCATGTATGTAAATGAATTACAGAAACTTACCTGAAATAATGGCTTCAATTCAGCAGTTGCTAGTCAAATATTCTCAATTAGTTGGGAGTCTAAAGATATACAGATGATAAGCTTGCTTGTGGTTTTTGAGGACAATGATGGAAGAGAACACAATCTTTTTAAAAATGATTTAACTTACTTATTTCTGACTGTGCTGAGTCTTCACTGCTACATAGTCTCTTCTCCAGTTGTAGTGAGCTGTCTAAACCAGTGGTTCTCAACTGGAAGCAGTTTGGTACTTTTTTGTCTCCCAGGAATGCTTGGCAATGCCCGAACAGTTTTGATTGGCACAAATGGAGGTAGGTGCTGCTAACACCTAGTGGGGTGGAGGCCAGCTAACCGCCCTGTGGTGCATAGGACAGTTCTTAAATTTCCAAACAGTTCCCAACAGCCTCCCTAAGAATCATCCAATCCAAAAAGTCAATAGAGCTGCTGTGGAGAAATCTGGTGTAAATACATATGGAAAGTCAGTAGTTAGCACACATTCCATATACAAAAGCGTGTACAAAATGTGCTGTGCTAAGAGTGAAGCCAGATGATAATGCTGAAATTCCATGAGGACAGATTCCAAACTGAAATAGAAGCAGCTGGCACCACATAGACTCCTCATTTGTCATCCCATACCTGGGATTTAGCCACCTTTGCAAACAGACAATAAATCATCAGTGTGGGTGGTATGTGTACGGCATTGCCAGCCTGTGGATATTTAATCAGTATCCCTAAATGTTTTAGCCAGAATACAGGGCCATTGTTTCTTCAGGGTGATTCATTTCTGTATG
Source organism: Oreotragus oreotragus (assembly GCA_006410675.1). Classification (NCBI taxonomy): domain Eukaryota; kingdom Metazoa; phylum Chordata; class Mammalia; order Artiodactyla; family Bovidae; genus Oreotragus; species Oreotragus oreotragus. The sequence goes on from SJYX01009828.1 coordinate 26,805, forward strand.
ATACAGATAGATATATAAGCGTGACAACGTGGTTCAAGCATATGGAGTTCAAGGGAAGATGTTGCAAACTAAACCAGGACAAGGAGACATTTTGCAAGGAGGTTTTCTCCCCAGGGTCCTGGTAGCCTAAATATCACATCCTCCCAACCTGAAACTTTTCTTTTCTATCTTGTTATTTCCCTGGAAGTGGTCAAGAATCTGCCTGCCAATACAGGAGATGCAAGTTTGATCCCCGGGTTGGGAAGTTCCCCTGGCCCACTCCAGTATTCCTGCCTGGGAAATCCCATGGACAGAGGACCTGGCAGGCTAAATCCATGGGTGGCCAAGAGTCAGGTATGACTTAGCGACTAAACTACAGTGCTCCTGTTATCTATATGTTAGACTCAGAAAAGGTCTCTGATTGGCCCTACTAGGGTCACTGCCCACTCCTGGATCACTTGTTGAGTCCAGGGAAATAGAGACTATGGTTGGCCAAGTCTGTGTCATGGGTTCAGCCCTGTCATCCGGAGTGAAGTTGCACTTCCAAGGAGGAGAGGTGTTTGGCCCAGGGTAGTGTCTCCAAGGTAACCTGCACAGCCAGGGATGAAAACCCACACAAGTCAGCTCCTCCCAGCAGTCAGGTACCAGCTGATACAGTCACAAAGGGTCAGGGCTAGAGAAAGCATAGTCATGTGATCTAGGAAACTGACCCTTAATTTCCTTCTCCACTAACAAACATGGCTCTGTCTGTAAGGGTTAGATTCTGTTTTCACTCTGAGGTTTCGAAATATTTATAAATTTATCTTCTCTGGTGGTTGAACTACCAATGAGCTGTCCCTGTCTTACCAAATGCTTACATGTAGGACTGTCTGTCGGAACACCATCCCAAGTTACTAAGAATAAAGAAATGGAGCTTTTCTAGAGCAGCGCTGTTTGAGTAAAGATTCTGGGAAAAGCACTTTGAGAACTGACTATTTCTAAAGATTTCTCAGCAATGATTATTTCTCCCAGCATGAGCAAGAACAGAGATTTGTACTTCAGAACAAAAAGGTTATGTGTCCCAGCAACCTGGAATTTTAAACTTTTTATTAGTCTTCCTCTGCAGTTGGCACATGAAAGAGGAAAAACACAAATATCATTAAAAAGAGAGTTTATATGTAAAGTGTGAGGTATAAGAGCTTTCTCTTGCAGCTGAGTAAATTTTTGGAGGGTTGACTGGTTTACATGAAATGAAATATACAATTAAATTATGGCTTGACAAGTTTATTTACCCAAGGAGGATCTTAACTTTTGGGTTTTTGTTTTTTCATTGTTTTAACTTACTAATCAGGTTGATATACTATAGTTGTGTAATTATGTTGAATATATGAAATTTATTTCTCCTTTTATCATTCTACTTCAAAAGAAGAAAGCAAATATACAAAGAAATGCATACAATGAGCTTAATTAACTGGGCGAGAGTCAAGAGGGGATATTAACTTATAATTTTGTTTTTTCATTGTTTTAACTTACTAATCAGGTTGATATACTATAGTTGTGTAATTATGTTGAATATATGAAATTTATTTCTCCTTTTATCATTCTACTTCAAAAGAAGAAAGCAAATATACAAAGAAATGCATACAATGAGCTTAATTAACTGGGCGAGAGTCAAGAGGGGATATTAACTTATAGGAATTATCTAGAACTCTTCATTGTGTTACTTGCAACTGGGATTGATTTCTCCTCCTAAGGAAACATTCCCATTTTTCTTCTGAACCAAAGACTTAAAATGATTAAATGAGATGACATATCTTCAGTACTGGCATAGAGCAAGTTTTCAATAAATGTGGCTTCTCTTTTCAGCTCCTTCCAATAACTAATCATCAAGCCTGATGATTTAGCAGAACAAGTAGTTCTCAAATTTCACAGTATATTGGGATCATTCCAGAAACTCGTGAAATATTCCACCCCCTGGTGCCCACTTTGGAATCACAGGATCTGAATTTCCAGCCCCATATCTAACAAGCTCTGATGGACACCAAGTATCATAAACTTTAAGTCAGAGCCTACAACAACTTCTGGGGTTGTTTCTTTGGCTCCCAAGAATTGAATGAATTTCGTATTCATTTTAAACAGAAATTTGGAGCTAGAAAGGAACTTAGTATTTGTTCCATCTCCTTCTGTTACAGTTGGAACTGAATCCCAGAGACGCTAAATGATTTGCCCCATGGGGACACCCAGTCAATTGCTAGGCCTGGTGTGTTTGTCCCTGGGCCCCACCCCCACACCAGGGCTGACTTCGAGCATTAAGTCCTCTTTGGCTTCATGTGGTGGAGACACTGACTTTGGGATCAGATTTACCTACTTCTGCTGCTAATACATAGACAACTCCATCCTGAATGCGTCATACAGATCCTGTGCTTTGTACTTTGTACAAAAATAGCTTCCCAATTCTAATGGCTGGCTATTTCTCACTTTTATTACCTGATATAATTACCTCTTTCCCAGTCTTCTGTGTGGTGATGTGATTCATGACTGTTATTAGCAGCAGGCCTGAATGCACTTTGAAAGGAACATTATGACCAAATATCATCAATCAAATACCATATAATCCTATTTGATTATTTTAGTGTCTCAGGGGGTTGAGAGATTTAGGGAGATAAATTTGGAAAGGATTGTTGCTTTTTTATAGCTTCAAGTCAAGTTGGCTTTGGGGAGGATAACATTTTCCCATGTTTCAAATTTAAGGGCAGAATTTTTAAGCGCCCACCCACCTATTTTCGAATTGCGTGATATGACGTTGAATGAAAGATCATCATATGTGATTTATGGTGATGTTTTTCAAGTTCTAGTCCTAAAATTGAGTGAATAACTCAAGATTAGGTATATTTAGTATCTCTCTCTCTCTCAGTTATCTGAATTGATCTGTCCTAACTACAACTCNGGTCCCATCACTTCATGGGAAATAGATGGGGAAACAGTGGAAGCAGTGTCAGACTTTATTTTTTTGGGCTCCAAAATCACTGCAGGTGGTGACTGCAGCCATGAAATTAAAAGACGCTTACTCCTTGGAAGAAAAGTTATGACCAGCCTGGATAGGATATTCAAAAGCAGAGACATTACTTTGCCAACAAAGGTCCGCCTAGTCAAGGCTATGGTCTTTCCTGTGGTCATGTATGATGTGAAAGTTGGACTGTGAAGAAAGCTGAGCGCCAAAGAATTGATGCTTTTGAACTGTGGTGTTGGAGAAGATTCTTGAGAGTCCCTTGGACTGCAAGGAGATCCAACCAGTCCATTCTGAAGGAGATCAGCCCTGGGATTTCTCTGGAAGGAATGATGCTAAAGCTGAAACTCCAGTATTTTGGCCACCTCATGCGAAGAGTTGACTCATTGGAAAAGACTCTGATTCTGGGAGGGATTGGGGGCAGGAGGAGATGGGGACGACCGAGGATGAGATGGCTGGATGGCATCACGGACTCGATGGATGTGAGTCTGAGTGAACTCCAGGAGATGGTGATGGATAGGGAGGCCTGGCGTGCTGCGATTCATGGGGTCGCAAAGAGTCGGACACGACTGAGCGACTGAACTGAAGTGAACTGACTGACCTGTAACTCAAATTATTATTACTAGAAATTAGTCCTTCTCAGGCTATGCCTTAGTGATTTCTGAACCATTCCCAAAATGTACTTCGTGTTTTCCCACTTGTTCTTCCAGCTGTTGCCCTGTCTGTGGCTGACTCCCATGGGATTCTTCCCTGTTGGCCAAGGCGTCTTCCACTGCTAACTGATTCTATTTCCACCATTGTGCATAGGTGAAGGGGAACAGCCTACACTTCTGTCTCTTCATTCCCTATACCTCTGTTTCATGGCTAGTTTCCTGAAGATTTGATACTAATGAAAGGGAGAAACAGGGACTTCCCCTGTGGTCCAGTGGCTAAGACTCCATGCTCCCAATGCAGGGGCCCCAGGTTAGACCCTGGTTGGGGAACTAGATCCCACAGGCCTCAACTAAGAGTCTGTGTGTCACAACCAAGACCCCGTACAGCCAAATAGATCGATGTTAAAAATAGTTATTAAAAAAAGAGGACTTCCCTGGTGGTCTAGTGGTTGAGAATCCACCTGCCAATGCAGGGTACGTGGATTAAATCCCTGGTCAGGGAAGATTCCACATGCTGCAGGGCAACTAAGCCCAGTGCACCACAACTAGTGAAGCCCGAACCGCAGAGCTCGTCCCACCGCAACGAAGAGAAGCCCAGGCATTGCCACCAGAGGGTGTCTCCCAGTTGCTGCAACTAGAGAAAGCCCTCATGCAGCAGTAAAGACCTAGGACAGCCCAAAACAAATAAATAGATTTAAAAAGGCAGGGGGTGGGTACAATACCTGCAGAGAAAAGCCGAATCAGCACTCCAGTTCTCTAAAAAGACTAAACCTCTACCAAGCCCAGGTGTTGCTTTACCAGGCTGTGACAGCTCGCTTCCGGTTGGAAAGTTCTAAATGTTTCAGGGTTTGTGTCATTTGTCCCCCATGCCTAGAAAGAAAAATGAGAGAGGTGCTGGGAGTCTGAATGACTGTGATTTGCAGTATGCTAGGCCAGCTTTGACATGGCACACTAGGATCATCCTTCTTAGAAGAGCCATCAGGCCCGGACTGCCCCTAATATTTGAGGGCCCAGGGCAAACACAAGCCTGTGTGCCCGTATGTCCAAATCTTCTGAAGTCTTTGTGCCCAACATGACCACAGCACTCCCCAAGGACTGTCCTTACAACCTGGAGGCTGAAGGAGTCACACTCTCCCGCTGCCAACCAGCAGCAGCCCAGCTCTGACCAGGAGGCCAGCACAGATGGGCCAGGGCAGAGTGGGGTCTGGGGTCAGACTCTTGTGAGTGAGCCCGCCTGCCTGACCCAGGGACAGGGACTGACCTGGGCCCAGCTGCCGGGGGAGTCCTCAGTTCTCAGTGGCTCTACCAACAAAGCAGAAGGATACTATTGTGGAATTGCTTTGGAAAATTCTACAGTCCAACTGCGCTACCCACCCCCTTGGAGACTCACACTCTACATTATAGTATATAGTAAAGGTTCGGAAGGATCATGTGAGGAGAAAATCTGCTTAATTTCATTTAACCCAGTGATTCCCAAATGGAACACTTTGGGGGGACCCTTAAGCCTTATTCATATCCCAGAGTTCTCCAGCACACCCGGGGCTGCTTTTTTTGGGAAGGATTTTTGGGCCTTAGATGCAGAAGACCAAGTGAATCTCACTCCTCAGTCTGAAGCCCAGGATTGCTCCTGGGTCATGACAGACCCTGCTCTTGTTTACACCTTCATTCATCCAGAGCTCATTATTATCAGTAAGCATGGTGCTTTAGAGCTCACAATACTTTTAGGGGGCCTTGAATATGTTTTAATTTGTTTTAAATCAGATATAAAAATGTGCTTTCAGGTCAAAGATGGTGTTTCCATATGTAATATTAGTACATCCACCTTTATTCCAACAGTTGTAAAATATGATTTTTTAATATAGTTTAGATTGATAAAATGATTCAGGAATGCAAAAGGGCTAAGGGCCTCCAGAAATCAGAATGTAGCCCCACATTTCTGCCTTCTCTTTGTCTTATATCCCAATCCTAGTGTCCCCAACAAGCAATGCTTTTGATGTGCATAATTCTGTCTATTTGAATGTTTTTGAAAGCACGCATTGTTGCTTTGCGGAATGTAGTTTTCATTTACATGATATTGTATTGTTCTGTGTCCTGCAGTTTTCACTGAGCACCATGTTTTTATGATCAACCCACGCTGCTCTAAGGATGTCCGAGTCTATATCATTGCTTTTACCTGCTGTGTAATACTCTGTAGTACATCTTCATGTCTCACCAGTTCACTCTCCCAGTGAGGCAGGCCTAGGACTCCAACTCCATCTCCATACTGCAGCGACCACCGTGTCCATGTCCATTCCCCTCATGGTCCTGGGTGGGAATGTCCCCAGGATGCTGAGCAGTTACTTTTGGAGTGAGAGGACACAAACATACTTAATTTGGCAAAGTTATACCACAAGGCTCTCAGGAAGAAATGTTGCTTTCATGTTTTTCCTTTTTTGTGAGCTGGTTATGACAAGGTTTGTTATCCATTGTGTTAGCTTCATGAAATAAGTTGAGTAGTTCTTTTCTTATTTTCTGGGGCAATTGCATTGGAATTGATCGTTCGTTGGCAGTTAAAACATGGGCAGTATGACTGCTTGATGCTAAAGCCCACTTATAAAGGCAATTGAAAATGTTTTCAATTTCTTCCTTGGCTATGGGTTCTAATAAATTTAAGGGCTCTCAGTCTGGTGTTGGCACCTAGGCAGGATAACTAGGTCCATGTGACACCACGATGGGTTTTTCTGTTATTGATGAGTTTGTAACTTGCACAGTGGGTGCTCAGTAATGCTACTGATGGATTTGCAGTCCTTTACTTCTCACTGCCGAGCAGGATTTCATTCTCTGTATGTCACATAAGTCTGCCCTGATCAAGGAATTTTATTTTATTTTTTTCCACGATCTCAAAGTTTTTCATTTAAGTTGACAGTGATGTCATGTAGCTTTTGGTGTAAGGTTTTCCCTCTTGAGGAAAAAGACAAGGCTGGCAACTGATAACTTATAAATCATATGAATCATTCTGATTACCCAGAGGATATTTTTTTTTCCTTAGTAGTAGACATTCCAAAATTGCACTTGTATCACAAAACAGTTCTTTCCTGAATCCTCAGAAACAACTGGCTTGGTGAATGTGTCTCCACTTCCTCTCTAATTACTGCCACTCAGATTAGTATGTTTTAAAAAAGGAAGCTATCAGTAAAAATGATTTGAGTGCATTTCATTTATCTAGTTCATTTAGCAAGTTACATTGTACAGATATCCTCCATTTTAAATAAACCCACTACTCTTCTGACATTAAAATTTATAGATTTATACCAAAAGAGGTTCATGTGTTTCCTAAAGAGCTTTCTCTTGGATTTATCAAAAAATGACCCCCCACTCACTTGGGAACTACACCACTAATTTTGTCATTGAGAGAATAAGATTTACTCTGCTGATAGTAATATAACTTATTTTGCTGAAATACAACTATTATATAAAAGAAAAGATATTACAATTGGATTCTAGGATCCAAAGTGAATCAGGGGCCAAATTTTCTCCCTTTTTCCGGCACTTTCCAAAAATAACCTAAAATCTCATAGGCTTAAAAAATTTTTTCCAGAAGAAAAATCCCTGTATGAAAGCAACAGTATAGATTTCATATCATTAATTCTGGAAAGAAAAGCACAAAGTCCATTTTCTAATCTTAATTTATTGTACAGTATCTTGTGCTGACTTCTGGAATCAGTGGGAGTTCAGTGGTTTAGTCCATTAATTAATTTTACAAGCATTTACTTTATGTCAAGTATACAGTGGTGAACCCTGGTGGTTCAGATGGTAAAAAAAACCTGCCTGCAATGCAGGATACATGAGTTTGATCCCTGGGTCAGGAAGATCCTCTAGAGAAAAAAATGGCTACCCACTCTAGTATTCTTGTCCGGAGAATCCCATGGACAGAGGAACCTGGTGGGCTACGGTCCATAGGGTCGCAAAGAGTCAGACACGACTGAAGCGACTTAGTGTGGATACACATAGCAGTGAACAGTTACAACCACAGAAAACAGGCCCTGCCTTCCTCAAACTTACATTCTAATGGAAGAAATAGAGAGCAAAGCAACAGAGATGGCTGTAATTCTCTGGGGTTGCCGCGTAGAGTGGAATGTGTGGGAGGGGCGTGGGGGCAAGGAGGGGCAAGACCGCAGCGGAGCTTGGTTTGCAGCAGTAGCAGTGGAAACAAAAGCACAGACTGCGGCTAAGATCTGAAATAGAGCTGCAGGTCTCCAGCACACCGTACGGAAGGCGACCTTGTTCTGATGTCCTGGAAGCAGACCGAGATGGAGAGTTGGGAGCAGGAGTACCTTGAGGAGTGCTCTCAGAATGCCTCTGATGGAGTGAGGGAAGCAGGAGGGACCAGACAGAGAAGCTGAACTGTGCCTACAACAGAGGCCTCCTCGGTGGATCTCAGAAGGAGGGCTGAAGCTAGGCTGGCCCTTCTGATCCGTCCCAAATTGAAGTGAGGAGGGAGTGGGTATTTGTTCTTCTCAAGGACCAGTCATTGGAAATGGGCTGCTCAAGAAGGGTGCACCTGGGCCAGGCAGCTCACTTCTGAACATCCTGGAGAGGGATTCGGCTGGGAGTTGTCAGGAACCAGCTTTTGGCAGTTAGACACCTAGGTCCTAACTGAGGAATCTGGCGGCGCATCACACCATCCACTAGAGAATATGCGGCTCTGGCTCCATAAGACGTAGGTAAGATGCTGTGTTCTAACTCAGGCTGATGATGAATTGCTAATATCTAATTTTTGAATTCTCAAAATCAAGTGAGCATCAGAATCATCTGAGAAGTACTGATTTCTGGACCCAATCCCCTCAATCAGAGGTTTGTGGAGTGACCAGAGATTTTTCAGTTTTAATGAGTATTTTAAGTTATTCTGATGTAAGAGTTTACTCTTAACACTGTGGGGAAAAGATATCTTGCATTAGGAACAATTCTGAGAAGCTGCCGAGATATCCTGTCCCTGATGTAAACACCCTGCATAATTTCAGGATTGTGAACTGGTACATTTTGCTCTTATGATTGGGCTTCCCAGATCCCTGGGAGGAGTGCATGGCAACCCGCTCCAGTATTCTTGCCTGGAGAATCCCACGGACAGAGGAGCTGACAGGTTACAGTCCATGGGGTCACAAAGAGTTGGACACAATTGAAACCACTTAGCACGCACACCCTCTTGTGATTAGATGGTATCATGTGGCACAGTGTATCTTAAGGAAGGGAGATTATCCAGGTGGGCCTGACCTAATTACTTGAACTTTTTGAAATCAGGAAGTCTAGCCACGTCATGTGAGACATCTCACCTACAGAACAGTGAGATAATTAAGGGGAGATAACTAAGGGGTACTGTTTTAAGCCACTGAATTTGTGGTATTTGTTATGCAGTAGCAGAAAATGAATTCACAAACAATTTTATTGAGCATATACTGGAGACATTACAGAGAAGAAATAGACTTGATCTACTTGATCTGCTAGTAGTTCGTCTAAGTGAGAGCATGGCAAGAAAGGGAATGCCCCCTTAGATTCTTTCTAGTTAAATGGAGATGGTATGCCCACCCTGCCTTCCTCAGGGGATTGCTTGGGGTGGGGGTGTCCAAATCAAGTATAAACATAACAGAGAAGAACTGAACCATAATTACAACATGAGCTCTAGGGCTTTTATAAGATTTTTTATTGGGATTCTTCCTAATCAAACATACAGATTTTTGAATGAAAAATTTCTTGTGTACCCTAAAGATATATAGAAGGTACTTCCTCTGACTTTTGCGAGAGCCAGGCCGGCGCACTCAGCATGGGCGAGAGGAGCTACACCATGTCCGAGGTCAGGGGCAGCAACCTAGAGTGCCAGGCTGCGATGACGCAGGAACGGCCGAGAGGAGCTACCCTGTGTCTGAGGTCAGGGGCGGCCAGGAAGAGACACCCCACGCCCGAGGCCACGGCCGGCGGCCGGGAGGAGCAACCTGAGGAGCAGGGGCTGCGTAGGCGCAGGAGGGCCTAGAGGAGCTGTCCCACCTTGACGGTCAGGAACTGTGGCGGTAAGGAGATACCCCTCCTCCAAGGTAAGGAGCAGCAGCTGTGCTTTGCTGGAGCAGCCGTGAAGAGACACTCCACGCCCAAGGTAAGAGAAACCCAAGTAAGATGGTAGGTGTTGCAAGAGGGCATCAGAGGGCAGACACACTGAAACCATACTC
>SJYX01009828.1:41010-60283 GCA_006410675.1 Oreotragus oreotragus
AAGAGTCGGACATGACTGAGCGACTGAACTGAACTGAACTGAACTCCTCTGACTTTGAAGCAAATGATAGAGCGTCAAACTACCTGCTGCCTTGTCTGCCAAGTGCCAACGGATGGTGGAACCCAAGTGCACAGAGATTTGGGATGCATTCCTCTTCCTCACACCCTGCAGGGCTGGGTCAAGACTGTTAATGGGGGAACAGGAGTGGGCAACTGAGAGTGGCGTTAATCAGGATCTAGCCAGGAAAACAAGCCACGTTGGCTATTATAACAGAGGGAGTATAATATATAGAACAGATATTGAAGGGCTGATGGGGCAAAAGGGAAGGTAATAACTACAGGAAGTACTGACTACCACTTGGAACTGTAGGAAGGAAAGGAAGAAGTTAGGATTAGCAAAACCTAGAAATTTAGAGGAGAGGCCTCTTGGAGTGGCAGGCAGATCTCTGAGAAAGAAGCCCAGCGGGTGCTGGCACCTCTGAAAGGGTAAAGTGAGACTGGTTCTGGGCATGTTGAAAAAGCTGGAGTCTGGGACAGCTACTGCTGCTGGGGCAAATGCCCACTGCTGGGCTCACGGTCTCTCTAGGACCTTCTGTGGACAGAACCCAGTAGGGGAGCAAACAGGCAAAAGGAAAAGCTTGTGTGAAGAGTCCAGCCACAGCATCACAAAGCAGGTTATGAAACGGTGGGTTTGGAACTGAGAAACAATACCTTAATCGCCAGCACAGGTGGTTTCCAATGGGGCCAGGGAAGTCTGATCTCATTTGAAGGACTCAAGACAGTGACTGTGGATGGGAGTGGTGGGAGAGAGCTGGCTTGTTATCAACTTCTCCTTTGCCTTAATAAAAGATCCCAAATGCATGATGCCTAAAAGGGACAGCTTTCGCACAATAGAAACCCTGGGATGGATAGAAGGATGAGATGGGTGGGGCAGCAGGCTAGAGAGTACCTGTCAGGGATGTTCATATGGATGATATTCTCCATTAGAGCTGGACTGCTGGAGTAATCTCCTGATCCTCCAACAGGGTATTTGTCCCCTGGAGGGGCATAGAAGAAGTCAGGAAGTGTATGAAACTGTTGGGTGAGCATGGTGCATCTTCTTGGAATGTTAACTTTTCTGGAAGGTTTTCAGGGAAAATATTTTCGCATTAAAAAGTGTACTGTGGAATTGCAACCAGAAGTGGGATCCAGCTGCTCACTGCTCAAAAACCAATAAAGAGGCAAAGTTAGTGGAAAGGAAAGTTTGCTTTATTTTGGATGTGGCAATGAGGTGAGGAGGTCAGACATCTGTCCAAAAGCTTCCTCCCCTCACCCTGACAATCAGGGGGCAATAACTTTTATAGGTTGAAGGAGGGGGCTGCATGATAGCACAGTCAGCTCTGATAGTTCTCTTGAAACTGATCATCTATGGTCCGACCAGTGTCATCTTGATTGTTTTAAGTACAGTTAGTCTTTAGTTCCAGAGTCGGTTTGTTCCCATTTCCTTGAGGCTGATTCTTGGAACTGTGGCATCTTATGTCATGGCTACAGTCCAGTCACCACGTGTTAGCTTCTTCCACCTGGTGGGGCTCTCGGTATCTGTAAGACAGCTCACAGGATATGGCTCAAAATATCATCTATAGCCCTTGAGAAGGAACTAAAGGCCCTTAATTATGCTTAATAACTGATCTATTATTACTTAAGGGCTTCCTTGGTGGCTCAGTGGTAAAGAATCCGCCTGCAATATAGGAGACCTGGGTTTGATCCCTGGGTTGGGAAGATCCCCTGGAGAAGGAAATGGCGACCCACTCCAGTATTCTTGCCTGGAGAATCCCATGGACAGAGGGCCCAGTGGGCTACAACCCACAGGGTGGCAAAGAGTCAGATACAACTAAGCACGACGATACAGATATATCATTATGTAGTCTTGTTAGACTGTTTTCCTTTGTTTTTACATTTTCTCACTTCTCTGATTAAGCTTATTCTTTGGCTAAAGTTTTCCCACAGACAAAAGGCAGGTGGAGGACATGGAGGGCAAGGACCATAGATAGGATCCTGCTGTGTTTCAGAATGGTGCAAACTTTACTTTTGGCACTAATATATAAGATGTCAGAGCAAATATATGTTTGCAGTAGACGACATCAATGTCACCTATTCTTCCAGAGTCCTTGAAAAAGTTTGGAAAACACTCCAAGTCTTTACAATTTGTCATTTGAGTTTTTTAAAGCTCAAGGAAGGATTTTTTTTTTTTTTTGGTCTAGAAAAGATTTCTTATTTTCTATTTGAAATTGCAAATGTTTAAATTATAAAAATTAAAAGTTTTCTTAAGCCTTAATGTTAAATTTAGAAATCCTGTTAGACTTTTTATAAACCTAATAAAATGAGAACAGTCATCTTTAATTCTCAGGTTAATGGTAGATTAACTCAGTTTCAACATATTAAATCCCCCACATATTGGTCACAGTTATAAACTTAATTAAATTCCCTTCAATATTTTAAATTGCATTTGTACATTTAATATATTTAATTTTCTTAAGTGCCTCAAATGTCCAACAAGACAAATTTATGACCTAACAAGCAAAACCTAAGTAGTTAGATAACTCATAAATTAGATTTATAAATGGAGTTACCTTTTTGTTCTCTTAAACATTTTAGTACCGGTTAAATATTTCTTCAAAGTTTCTTTTGCTTTCAAGTTAAAATCAGAAGTAAAAACCAATTGCACCTTTCAAACTGAGGTCACAGGCTAAACCAACAGATTTTCTACTCTGGCATGTTCTCTAACCCTTTAAATAAAGTTGGTGATTGCAAAACTGATTCCAACGGTCAACATAAAGCTACTAGTTGTATATGTTCGATTTGCTTCTTCATCTCTATTCAATTCTTGTTTTTTCCAGGGCTAAAAATGTGTCACGTATGGATGTGAGAGTTGGACTGTGAAGAAGGCTGAGTGCCGAAGAATTGATGCTTTTGAAGTGTGGTGTTGGAGAAGACTCTTGAGAGTCCCTTGGACTGCAAGGAGAGCCAACCAGTCCATTCTGAAGGAGATCAACCCTGGGATTTCTTTGGAAGGAATGATGCTAAAGCTGAAACTCCAGTACTTTGGCCACCTCATGCAAAGAGTTGACTCATTGGAAAAGACTCTGATGCTGGGAGGGATTGGGGGCAGGAGGAGAAGGGGACGACAGAGGATGAGATGGTTGGATGGCATCACGGACTCGATGGACGTGAATCTGCGTGAACGCCGGGAGATGGTGATGAACAGGGAGGCCTGGCGTGCTGCGATTCATGGAGTCGCAAAGAGTCAGACACGACTGAGTGACTGAACTGAACTGAACTGAACAAGAAAACAACTGTACCATCTTGGGTGGGTCCATATGACAAGATTAACCATTCCTGATTAAGTCATGGTTGGGATTTTGATCAGGGTGCAGACCTCTGGGCTTCATGCCTCACAAATGATCATGTTGGATCATTTTTGAAGATGGAGGTTTGAAGGCCCCTTTTCTGGCTATTTCTATTCTATGTACATTCCTTTATAAAAATGAGATATGATTTACAAATAATATTGTATAAGTTAATGGTATACCAAGTGTTGATTCCATACATTTATATGTTGCTGTGTGATTACCACTGGTAGCATTGGCTAATATCTCTATCATGGCACAGAGTAACTTTTAGGGGAAGCACACTGATTGAAACCGTCCACCCTGGCCAGGCACCATAGTAACCATCTGCATAAGTTGTTTTATGACAGGAGATCCTGATAAGGAATACGGAACTAATAAGCCACCACCAACCGGAAGAGTTAGGGAAAAGTCGAAAGNGGCACAGAGTAACTTTTAGGGGAAGCACACTAATTGAAACCGTCCACCCTGGCCAGGCACCATAGTAACCGTCTGCATAAGTTGTTTTATGACAGGAGATCCTGATAAGGAATACGGAACTAATAAGCCACCACCAACCGGAAGAGTTAGGGAAAAGTCGAAAAGAGACACCGCATGTCCGTCCACTTCCCAGGATCCCTCTCGCTAGCATCCACCTTAGCTGAGTCATGCGTGCACCACCAGGAAAGACTCTGAATTAGAATGATTGGCCAAAGACCACCTGGAAACTAATCCCATCACCATAAAACCTGAGACTTCCGTGGCAGAGCAGTTCTCCTGGGTTCCCTTACCCTACTGCTCTCCACCCAGATGCCCTTTCCCAGTAAAATCTCTTGCTTTGTCAACACATGTGTCTCCTCGGACGATTCATTTCCAGGTGTTAGGAAAGAGCCAGTTTGGGGCCCTGGAAGGGATCTGCCTTCCTGCAACATGACCATTTCTTTCTTGTGGTGGAAACAGTTAAGGTGCATATTCTTTCATTTTCTCCTCCAGCTTGATATATTAGTGCTTGTCTTGTCTGAGTCTGTTCACCACGTAAAGACATTCTCATTGCTTATATTCGGATTCTCCCAGCAGAGCGTTACTCTGGTGCAAGATGGCGGGTGTGGGTCCATGAGGGAGAAGGCCTTCCGTCTCTCCCTCTGGATACAATTGCAAGTGCAAAAAATAAACAGTTACTCAATGATAATGAACCAATGCATGTATAGGAGGAGACAGGAGAAGGAGGAGTCAGCCTCCCTCTCCCACTCCCACTTTCCTTTCTGTTGCTGCCACTGAAGGGACGTAAAAGGTGTGCTAACTAGGCAGGGGGCAATTAGGAACTCGGGGTATGGCTTCAAACAGGTTTGGACTTGAATCTTGCCTCCACAGTTGAAGAAAATCACAGCTATTGAAAGGTAACCTGCCTTCTCTGATCCTGTTTTCTCAACTTTGAAGTCCCCAACTTATGGATGGTTGTTAATAATCGTTTGAAATTGTGTACATAAAACAGACAGCATTGTGTCTGGAACATGGCTCACTATAATTGCCAATTTATTGATTTGTTTTTATTGTCTGTCTCTGTCTTGCTCACTGTCTAGCTCTCTCAGATGCCTAGCACAGGGCCTGGCACCAGGACTTGCTGGATGGATGACTTCCTATCCATGACAATATTTGGACCACCTCTCCTCAGCTGCTAGAACTCTGAGCATTGGACACCACTGGTACCCGAGTGACATGCTTGGGTCGTGCATGGAGCATTGGTGTTATAGGAATGCTCTGGTGATTGTTTTGTGTAATGTGTGTTTATATTGTTGCCTCTCAGGGTAAAGCCATAGTCATCTGTATACGGAGTTAGGTCAGACCTGAAGGATGAGAAAAGTCATTGTGTCATCAATTAGTTAAGAGCCTCTATTACAGAACTGGGTGTGAGAAGTGTAGGTGGGTAATAGAATGAGACTCTTTCTCTTGGACTTGACAGCAGAGATGTCAAGATGACTGGGGAGAGATTGTGAGAAGAAGGTCTTTACATGACACCCTTCACAGATAGTCACTTTCTGAGTCTCAACCCTATCTTATTCTAATTGCCTTCCAAGATAGCTACACTCTGCCTCCAAAAGGCTGGGATTTCTCCTTCTTTTGGTTCTTAGCCTGTCACCAGGGATTCGTAATTTCCTCACTGTTGACACTTGGGCCTGGATAATTCTTTGCTGCAGTGGCTGTCCTGAGCACTGTTGGATGACTAGCAGCATTGTACTGTAGGTACAGTAGCTGGGAGCTATTTGTGACAATAACAAATGTTTGCAGACATTGCTGAATGTTTCCTAAGGAAGCTCATTTGCAAACCACTGAACTGGCCTCTCTTATGCTTTTGTATTTACTTCCCTTGTGTGCCCTTTGGCATCCTGTGAAGTCTTCTTGAACATTCCATCCTAACTGTGCCTAGGAGTAAGGAAACATTTGGGGGTATGAATAAAAGGTCCTTGAAGGAGGAATGAGCAGATCTCAGCAGCTACTAGGGTTGATGGTGGCAGTAGGAATCAAAGCCGAAGAATCCTAGGGGGACTGGAAACACAGTTGTTCCCACCTGGAGCCTCTTTTCAAAGTGTTTGACACCCTAAAAGGGATGGTGGATTTGCTTATGTTGTTTTTCCCATGAGTTTTTGGATTTTTTTCCACTCTGAGACAGGTGCACATTTAAGTTCTGAATTCATGTCATGCCCCTTATGGAAGCCTAATTAGAGCTGGATTTTATAGTTTTTGACTGGGAATGGTAAAAGTTTAACATGGCTGAAAGCCCAAGAAATAAATTTGCAAAGCTCTTTATGGCCTTTCCTGCTATATCAAAAATTCAGAGAGAATGACAGCGATGTTTCCTGGTGGCCAAGCATCTGGAAGTGTTTTCCCTTTGTTTTCATGGGCACCATGGTTGACTCACAAGGGACTCTCCCTCTTGGCATCTTTCACATGGAGTGCTAGTTGCAACTTCTTGGCACAGATAAGATTGGTGGATCCTTTAATTCTCCACTCTTTCTTTTCTTTGTCTTGAGACATTCTATCCAGGCTCCACAGTGCTCTCCAGTGGAACAATACAACAGGGTGGCCTGCCAAGCAGGTGCAAAGTTTTGGAAGACATTGCAATAAAGGCATCTCTGGATAAACGGGCAAGTTAATAAATGTATGTCCTAGGGCCCAGTTTGCATTTATTATTTTAATTATTTATTTTAAATTTATTTTTGGCTGCACTGGGTCTTCATTGCTGTACCCGGGCTTTCTCTTGTTGTGGTGAGTGGGGGCTACTCTTCATTGTGGTGCATGGACTTCTCATTGCAGTGGCTTCTCTTGTTGCAGAGTGTGGGCTCTGGAGCACGAGGGCTTCAGAAAATGCAATCCATGGGCTCAGTAGTTGTGGCTCACAGGCTGTAGAGAGCAAGCTCAGTAGTTGTAGCTCAGGGGCTTAATTATTTTTGGCTGCACTGGGTCTTCATTGCTGTGCCCGGGCTTTCTCTTGTTGTGGTGAGTGGGGGCTACTCTTCATTGTGGTGCATGGACTTCTCATTGCAGTGGCTTCTCTTGTTGCAGAGTGTGGGCTCTGGAGCACGAGGGCTTCAGAAAATGCATTGCATGGGCTCAGTAGTTGTGGCTCACAGGCTGTAGAGAGCAAGCTCAGTAGTTGTAGCTCAGGGGCTTAATTGCCCCCTCCACCCCCCAACCCCAACCCTGGCATGTGGAATCTTCCTGGAACAGGGATCAAACCTGTGTTCCCTGCATTGGTAGGCAGATTCTTAACCACTGGACCACCAGGGAGGTCCCAATTTGCATTTTTTAAACAGTCTGCATATTGAGTTCAAGAGATGTTATTAAATGATGCAAAAGATTGGCCTGGATGTCAGACTAGACATGGGATAGAGTGGGGGAAGTTGGTCAGGTAAGACTGGTTTTGGAAACATCTTCAAGTTGTAAGGAAGTGAAACCAGGCATGAATAGAATGATGATACACTTTAATACCTTGTAGAGGTCAGAGGTAATGGGAGGGAAGAGCAGGGAGAGGCTCTTTTTGGTCCAGAAGAATGAGGGATGGCCTCATGGAGGAGAAAGCATTTGAGCTCTATGGGATTTTGACAGATCGTGGTAGCTGGCTGTGGAAGGGCCCTGAGCTGTGAGGAATGGAATAGTAATGAGCAAAGGAATGGACATGGGAAGGAGTAAGACATGTTCTGGGGTTCAGATGTGGTTAGAGTTTAAAATATGTTAAAGGCAGTAGAGAAAGATAAAGCTGGAAAGACACATCACATGGTGGGTGTTCAATAAATAAATACCCATTAAATGAATAAATTAGTGGTAGATTGTCATCATATGACATAGGCTTTGAAGAGCAAATTAAAGAGTTTGGGTTTTCTGTGCTAAGCAATATGGGGCGGTGGGCATTAAAATGTTTTGATCAGGAAAGTTTAACAGCAAGTTTTCATTTTAGGAAGATTAAATTAGCAAAAGAAGGTAGCATGGATTGCAGCTGAAAATCCAAATATGCTACATGTACCACTGGCAGTACACAGGATGATTCTAGGTGGGCAGTGCAGGACTGCCACTCAGGTAGAAAGACCCAACGGAGCATTGCTGCTCATTCATTGCTCCTCTGTTATTCTGGGTGGTTAAATGTTTCAGATATAACCCCTGGGTACATGGGTATATTTTAAAGTGTTAATGGTTATATTCAACTGTGAATTTCAAAACTGTAGTATGATACAAAAATTTCTCTTAAAATACATTTATTTAGGAAGAAAAAGCAGGTTAATTTAAAGAGAAAATTAAATAATAGGTGGATAAGCAAGTCCTGAAGATGGCATGTGAATGCCTGAAGTTTGGGAAACACTGGACCAGAAGCATGAGGGATTAGAGGCAGAGGACTGGTCAAGAGCCATTGGACTGACTATCTGTGCAGTCAGCTAGATCATGATCAGTATTTGACCTGTGGTACAACAACTGGCTAGTACTGAGCCCACCCATCATTTACAGTTTTAGCCTTTTACCTTTTTACTTAACTTCACTATGTATGAAAAGTTCCAGTCCAGTTAAAAGGATTTTTCGAAAAGTATATCCAAAAGTTTGCTAAGCCTATAATTCTACTTCTGTAAATATTTGAGCATTTCCTTCTAATCTTTTCTCTGCTTATCCATGCTTATATTTGATGAAGTTGGGATCATACTTTGTATACAGTTTGTATCTTCTTTGGCCATCTATGGTAGTTTCATGAATGTTTTCCCATATTCCTCTAGATTCCCTCAAAAGTATTTTTTCCATTTGGAGGGATGTACCATGATTTAATCACCTTTACTGTTTGACTTTTAGATTGTATTCAGCTGTTTGGACAGATAACAAAGCTTTGGAAATAACCTTTTTATGGCCATCACCAAAAAAGTTTACAAATAATAAATACTGGAGAGGTTGTGGAGAAAAGGGAGCCCTCCTACACTATTGGTGGGAATGTAAATATGTACAGCCACTATGGAGAACAGTATGGAAGTGTAAAAAAAACTGAAAATAGAAATTCCCTGATGTTCAGTGGTTAGGACTCTGGGTTTTCATTGCCTAGGGTACGAGTTCAATCTCTGGTTGGAGAAATAAGATCCCACAAGCTGCAAGACATGGCCAAAAAAATTCCCTGAAAATATAGTTAGCATATGATCAAGCAATCCCACTCCTAGGAACATATCTGGAAAAGAAAAATTTTGAATTTGGAAAGATACATGCACCCCAATGTTCATAGCAGCAATATTTACAATAGCCAAGACATGGAAGCGATCTAAATGTCCATGGACAGATGAATGAATAAAGATGTATATATATTTCATTTATACAATGGAATTTTACTCAGCTATAAAAAGAAATGAAATCTTGCCATTTGCAGCAACATGAACGGACCTAGAGATTATAATACTAAGTGTAGTAAGTCAGATAAAGAAAGACAAATATTATATGATATCACCTATATGTGGAATCTTAATAAATGATACAAATGAACTTATTTATATAACAGACAGATATAGAGAAGAAACTTATGGCTACCAAAAGAGAAGAGGAGAGGGATAAATACAGAGTATGGGGTTAACAGATGCACACTACTGTATATAAAATAGATGAACAACAAGGACCCGCTGTACCACACAAGGACCTATATTCATTATCTTGTAATAATCTATAATGGAAAGGAATCAAAAAAAGAATATAGATGTATACATATATAAGCATAAACAAGTCGTTCTCTGTATACCTGAAACTAATACAATATTTAAAATCAACTATATTTCAATGAAAAAAGAAAGAGCCTCTCCTTCTTAAAATGCACAATTATAGTTTTAGTATCTTCACAAACTAGTCCAACCATTAACATTCATTCCACAACACTTACATCATCCCAGAAAGAAACCCCATAACCCATTTGCAGTCATTTCTATTTCCTCCTCCCCTAGCAATCACAAATCTACTTTCTGTCTCTACAGATTTAGCTGTTATGGACACTTCATATAAATAGAATCACATAATACGTGGCCTTTTGTGACCAGCTCCTTTTACTTACTATGTTTTCAACGTTTGTCCACACTTAGCATATATTAAGAAAGCACTAAAAGTCCACTGTATATAAAATATCCACTGTATATAAAATATCCACTGTATATATACTTTATTTAGTATATAAAATCCACTATATATAAAATATACAGTCTATTGTTTACAGGTGGAAATCAATAGAATGGGAAAGACTAGAGATCTCATCAAGAAAATTGGAGATATNTGGAACATGGCTCACTATAATTGCCAATTTATTGATTTGTTTTTATTGTCTGTCTCTGTCTTGCTCACTGTCTAGCTCTCTCAGATGCCTAGCACAGGGCCTGGCACCAGGACTTGCTGGATGGATGACTTCCTATCCATGACAATATTTGGACCACCTCTCCTCAGCTGCTAGAACTCTGAGCATTGGACACCACTGGTACCCGAGTGACATGCTTGGGTCGTGCATGGAGCATTGGTGTTATAGGAATGCTCTGGTGATTGTTTTGTGTAATGTGTGTTTATATTGTTGCCTCTCAGGGTAAAGCCATAGTCATCTGTATACGGAGTTAGGTCAGACCTGAAGGATGAGAAAAGTCATTGTGTCATCAATTAGTTAAGAGCCTCTATTACAGAACTGGGTGTGAGAAGTGTAGGTGGGTAATAGAATGAGACTCTTTCTCTTGGACTTGGCAGCAGAGATGTCAAGATGACTGGGGAGAGATTGTGAGAAGAAGGTCTTTACATGACACCCTTCACAGATAGTCACTTTCTGAGTCTCAACCCTATCTTATTCTAATTGCCTTCCAAGATAGCTACACTCTGCCTCCAAAAGGCTGGGATTTCTCCTTCTTTTGGTTCTTAGCCTGTCACCAGGGATTCGTAATTTCCTCACTGTTGACACTTGGGCCTGGATAATTCTTTGCTGCAGTGGCTGTCCTGAGCACTGTTGGATGACTAGCAGCATTGTACTGTAGGTACAGTAGCTGGGAGCTATTTGTGACAATAACAAATGTTTGCAGACATTGCTGAATGTTTCCTAAGGAAGCTCATTTGCAAACCACTGAACTGGCCTCTCTTATGCTTTTGTATTTACTTCCCTTGTGTGCCCTTTGGCATCCTGTGAAGTCTTCTTGAACATTCCATCCTAACTGTGCCTAGGAGTAAGGAAACATTTGGGGGTATGAATAAAAGGTCCTTGAAGGAGGAATGAGCAGATCTCAGCAGCTACTAGGGTTGATGGTGGCAGTAGGAATCAAAGCCGAAGAATCCTAGGGGGACTGGAAACACAGTTGTTCCCACCTGGAGCCTCTTTTCAAAGTGTTTGACACCCTAAAAGGGATGGTGGATTTGCTTATGTTGTTTTTCCCATGAGTTTTTGGATTTTTTTCCACTCTGAGACAGGTGCACATTTAAGTTCTGAATTCATGTCATGCCCCTTATGGAAGCCTAATTAGAGCTGGATTTTATAGTTTTTGACTGGGAATGGTAAAAGTTTAACATGGCTGAAAGCCCAAGAAATAAATTTGCAAAGCTCTTTATGGCCTTTCCTGCTATATCAAAAATTCAGAGAGAATGACAGCGATGTTTCCTGGTGGCCAAGCATCTGGAAGTGTTTTCCCTTTGTTTTCATGGGCACCATGGTTGACTCACAAGGGACTCTCCCTCTTGGCATCTTTCACATGGAGTGCTAGTTGCAACTTCTTGGCACAGATAAGATTGGTGGATCCTTTAATTCTCCACTCTTTCTTTTCTTTGTCTTGAGACATTCTATCCAGGCTCCACAGTGCTCTCCAGTGGAACAATACAACAGGGTGGCCTGCCAAGCAGGTGCAAGGTTTTGGAAGACATTGCAATAAAGGCATCTCTGGATAAACGGGCAAGTTAATAAATGTATGTCCTAGGGCCCAGTTTGCATTTATTATTTTAATTATTTATTTTAAATTTATTTTTGGCTGCACTGGGTCTTCATTGCTGTGCCCGGGC
The DNA here is from genome assembly GCA_006410675.1 of Oreotragus oreotragus. Taxonomy (NCBI): domain Eukaryota; kingdom Metazoa; phylum Chordata; class Mammalia; order Artiodactyla; family Bovidae; genus Oreotragus; species Oreotragus oreotragus. Next base: position 52,892 of record SJYX01009828.1, read on the forward strand.
TTTCTCTTGTTGTGGTGAGTGGGGGCTACTCTTCATTGTGGTGCATGGACTTCTCATTGCAGTGGCTTCTCTTGTTGCAGAGTGTGGGCTCTGGAGCACGAGGGCTTCAGAAAATGCATTGCATGGGCTCAGTAGTTGTGGCTCACAGGCTGTAGAGAGCAAGCTCAGTAGTTGTAGCTCAGGGGCTTAATTGCCCCCTCCACCCCCCAACCCCAACCCTGGCATGTGGAATCTTCCTGGAACAGGGATCAAACCTGTGTTCCCTGCATTGGTAGGCAGATTCTTAACCACTGGACCACCAGGGAGGTCCCAATTTGCATTTTTTAAACAGTCTGCATATTGAGTTCAAGAGATGTTATTAAATGATGCAAAAGATTGGCCTGGATGTCAGACTAGACATGGGATAGAGTGGGGGAAGTTGGTCAGGTAAGACTGGTTTTGGAAACATCTTCAAGTTGTAAGGAAGTGAAACCAGGCATGAATAGAATGATGATACACTTTAATACCTTGTAGAGGTCAGAGGTTATGGGAGGGAAGAGCAGGGAGAGGCTCTTTTTGGTCCAGAAGAATGAGGGATGGCCTCATGGAGGAGAAAGCATTTGAGCTCTATGGGATTTTGACAGATCGTGGTAGCTGGCTGTGGAAGGGCCCTGAGCTGTGAGGAATGGAATAGTAATGAGCAAAGGAATGGACATGGGAAGGAGTAAGACATGTTCTGGGGTTCAGATGTGGTTAGAGTTTAAAATATGTTAAAGGCAGTAGAGAAAGATAAAGCTGGAAAGACACATCACATGGTGGGTGTTCAATAAATAAATACCCATTAAATGAATAAATTAGTGGTAGATTGTCATCATATGACATAGGCTTTGAAGAGCAAATTAAAGAGTTTGGGTTTTCTGTGCTAAGCAATATGGGGCGGTGGGCATTAAAATGTTTTGATCAGGAAAGTTTAACAGCAAGTTTTCATTTTAGGAAGATTAAATTAGCAAAAGAAGGTAGCATGGATTGCAGCTGAAAATCCAAATATGCTACATGTACCACTGGCAGTACACAGGATGATTCTAGGTGGGCAGTGCAGGACTGCCACTCAGGTAGAAAGACCCAACGGAGCATTGCTGCTCATTCATTGCTCCTCTGTTATTCTGGGTGGTTAAATGTTTCAGATATAACCCCTGGGTACATGGGTATATTTTAAAGTGTTAATGGTTATATTCAACTGTGAATTTCAAAACTGTAGTATGATACAAAAATTTCTCTTAAAATACATTTATTTAGGAAGAAAAAGCAGGTTAATTTAAAGAGAAAATTAAATAATAGGTGGATAAGCAAGTCCTGAAGATGGCATGTGAATGCCTGAAGTTTGGGAAACACTGGACCAGAAGCATGAGGGATTAGAGGCAGAGGACTGGTCAAGAGCCATTGGACTGACTATCTGTGCAGTCAGCTAGATCATGATCAGTATTTGACCTGTGGTACAACAACTGGCTAGTACTGAGCCCACCCATCATTTACAGTTTTAGCCTTTTACCTTTTTACTTAACTTCACTATGTATGAAAAGTTCCAGTCCAGTTAAAAGGATTTTTCGAAAAGTATATCCAAAAGTTTGCTAAGCCTATAATTCTACTTCTGTAAATATTTGAGCATTTCCTTCTAATCTTTTCTCTGCTTATCCATGCTTATATTTGATGAAGTTGGGATCATACTTTGTATACAGTTTGTATCTTCTTTGGCCATCTATGGTAGTTTCATGAATGTTTTCCCATATTCCTCTAGATTCCCTCAAAAGTATTTTTTCCATTTGGAGGGATGTACCATGATTTAATCACCTTTACTGTTTGACTTTTAGATTGTATTCAGCTGTTTGGACAGATAACAAAGCTTTGGAAATAACCTTTTTATGGCCATCACCAAAAAAGTTTACAAATAATAAATACTGGAGAGGTTGTGGAGAAAAGGGAGCCCTCCTACACTATTGGTGGGAATGTAAATATGTACAGCCACTATGGAGAACAGTATGGAAGTGTAAAAAAAACTGAAAATAGAAATTCCCTGATGTTCAGTGGTTAGGACTCTGGGTTTTCATTGCCTAGGGTACGAGTTCAATCTCTGGTTGGAGAAATAAGATCCCACAAGCTGCAAGACATGGCCAAAAAAATTCCCTGAAAATATAGTTAGCATATGATCAAGCAATCCCACTCCTAGGAACATATCTGGAAAAGAAAAATTTTGAATTTGGAAAGATACATGCACCCCAATGTTCATAGCAGCAATATTTACAATAGCCAAGACATGGAAGCGATCTAAATGTCCATGGACAGATGAATGAATAAAGATGTATATATATTTCATTTATACAATGGAATTTTACTCAGCTATAAAAAGAAATGAAATCTTGCCATTTGCAGCAACATGAACGGACCTAGAGATTATAATACTAAGTGTAGTAAGTCAGATAAAGAAAGACAAATATTATATGATATCACCTATATGTGGAATCTTAATAAATGATACAAATGAACTTATTTATATAACAGACAGATATAGAGAAGAAACTTATGGCTACCAAAAGAGAAGAGGAGAGGGATAAATACAGAGTATGGGGTTAACAGATGCACACTACTGTATATAAAATAGATGAACAACAAGGACCCGCTGTACCACACAAGGACCTATATTCATTATCTTGTAATAATCTATAATGGAAAGGAATCAAAAAAAGAATATAGATGTATACATATATAAGCATAAACAAGTCGTTCTCTGTATACCTGAAACTAATACAATATTTAAAATCAACTATATTTCAATGAAAAAAGAAAGAGCCTCTCCTTCTTAAAATGCACAATTATAGTTTTAGTATCTTCACAAACTAGTCCAACCATTAACATTCATTCCACAACACTTACATCATCCCAGAAAGAAACCCCATAACCCATTTGCAGTCATTTCTATTTCCTCCTCCCCTAGCAATCACAAATCTACTTTCTGTCTCTACAGATTTAGCTGTTATGGACACTTCATATAAATAGAATCACATAATACGTGGCCTTTTGTGACCAGCTCCTTTTACTTACTATGTTTTCAACGTTTGTCCACACTTAGCATATATTAAGAAAGCACTAAAAGTCCACTGTATATAAAATATCCACTGTATATAAAATATCCACTGTATATATACTTTATTTAGTATATAAAATCCACTATATATAAAATATACAGTCTATTGTTTACAGGTGGAAATCAATAGAATGGGAAAGACTAGAGATCTCATCAAGAAAATTGGAGATATCAAGGGAACATTTCATGCACAGATGGGCCTAATAAAGGACAGAAATTGTATGGACCTAACAGAAGCAAAAGACATTAAGAAGAGATGGCAAGAATACACAGAAGAACTATACAAAAAAGATCTTCATGATCCAGAAAACCATGTGGTATAATCACTCACCTAGAGCCAGACATCCTGGAATGAGAAGTCAAGTGGGTCTTAGGAAGCATCACAATGAACAAAGCTAGTGGAAGTGATGGAATTCCAAATTCCAAATCCTAAAAGATGATGCTGTTAAAGTGCTGCACTCAATATGCTAGCAAATTTGGAAAACTCAGCAGTGGTCACAGGACTGGAAAAGGTCAGCTTTCATTCCAATCCCAAAGAAAGGCAATGCCAAAAACTATTCAAAGTACCGTGCAATTGCACTCATCTCACACACTAGCAAAGCAAAGCTCAAAATTCTCCAAGCCAGACTTCAACAGTACATGAACCATGAACTTCCAGATGTTCAAGTAGAATTTAGAAAAAGCAGAGGAATCAGAGATCAAATTTCCAACATCCACTGAATCATTGAAAAAGCAAGAGTTCCAAAAAAACATCTACTTCTGCTTTATTGACTATGCCAAAGCCTTTGACTGTGGATCATAACAAACTGTGGAAAATTCTTCAAAAGATGGGAAAAGCAGACCACCTGACCTGCCTCCTGAGAAATCTGTATGCAGGTCAAGAAGCAACAGTTAGAACTGGACATGGAACAACAGACTGGTTCCAAATCAGGAAAGGAGTACATCCAGGCTATATATTGTTACCCTGCTTATTTAACTTATATGCAGAGTACATCATGCAAAATGCCGGGCTGGATGAATCACAAACTAGAATCAAGATTGCTGGGAGAAATATCAGTAATCTCAGATATGCAGATGACATCCTTATGGCAGAAAGCGAAGAAATAAAGAGCCTCTTGATGAAAGTGAAAGAGGAGAATGAAAAAGTTGTCTTAAAACTCAACGTTCAGAAAACTAAGATCATGGCATCCAGTCCCATCACTTCATGGCAAATAGATGGGGAAACAATGGAAACAGTGAGAGACTTTATTTTTGGTGGGCTCCAAAATTACGGCAAATGGTGACTGCAGCCATGAAATTAAAAGATACTTGCTCCTTGGAAGAAAAGGTATGACCAACTTAGACAGCATATTAAAAAGCAGAGACACTACTTTGCCAACAAAGATCCATCTAGTCAAAACTATGGTTTTTCCAGTACTCATGTATAGATGTGAGAGTTGGACTATAAACAAAGCTGAGCGCCTAAGAATTGATGCTTCTGAAACTGTGGTTTTGGAGAAGGCTCCTGAGAGTCCCTTGGACTGCAAGGAGATCCAACCAGTCAATCCTAAAGGAAATCAGTTNGAAAGCGAAGAAATAAAGAGCCTCTTGATGAAAGTGAAAGAGGAGAATGAAAAAGTTGTCTTAAAACTCAACGTTCAGAAAACTAGATCATGGCATCCAGTCCCATCACTTCATGGCAAATAGATGGGGAAACAATGGAAACAGTGAGAGACTTTATTTTTGGTGGGCTCCAAAATTACGGCAAATGGTGACTGCAGCCATGAAATTAAAAGATACTTGCTCCTTGGAAGAAAAGGTATGACCAACTTAGACAGCATATTAAAAAGCAGAGACACTACTTTGCCAACAAAGATCCATCTAGTCAAAACTATGGTTTTTCCAGTACTCATGTATAGATGTGAGAGTTGGACTATAAACAAAGCTGAGCGCTGAAGAATTGATGCTTCTGAAACTGTGGTTTTGGAGAAGGCTCTTGAGAGTCCCTTGGACTGCAAGGAGATCCAACCAGTCAATCCTAAAGGAAATCAGTCCTGAATATTCATTGGAAGGACTGATGCTGAAGCTGAAACTCCAATACTTTGGCCACATGATACGAAGAACTGACTCATTGGAAAAGACCTTGAAGCTGGGAAAGATTGAATGCAAGAGGAGAAGGGGCCGACAGAGGATGAGATGCTTGGATGACATCACCGACTCAATGGACATGAATTTGAGCAAGCTCCAGGAGTTGGTGATGGACAGGGAGGCCTGGTATGCCACAGTCCTTGGGGTTGCAGAGTCAGACTCACCTGAGCGACTGAACTGAACTGATAAATCCACTTATCTTCCTTATTTAAAACAAAACAAAACTTCTTGCTAGCTTCTGACAGAAAGGTGTCTCCTCTCCTTTTCTTATGCCTCTCTCTCATTCATACTCTCTCTTTCCTCCTTTTTATGGAAAATAACTGCCTGCCCTGGCTTTTCCTGATCTTAGCACATCTTAGCTGAGACATCCTTCACCTCTTTTCCATTTTCTGCTCCAGTCACCATTTCTTCCATTATTAAAAAATAAGAAGGGACAATCTCTCTCTTTTTTTTTTTTTAGCCACAGCTTTCTCATTTGTATCTGCTGAGTGATCATAAGGAAACTTACCTTATTCTGGGAATGAGAGGGGAGGGCTTCCTTTCTGGACAATGTTGTATAAGGGCAGGCAAGCACTTTTTTAAGAATTCTCTTAAATAACCTAGAAATACCCATTCTCTCAGTTCATGGCACCATAGGGGATCCTCTGTGGGATATGAAGATGGGAGGACCAAAGACCCACTTTAGGTAGCTTGTATTCTAAGGAAGGATCTGAAACATTCTTGATAATACTGCCTGATAATCACCCATGAAATTATACTCCTTCAAGGGCTAGAACCATGTTCTGTTAACCTTCTCCAAAACTGCAATGCTTGGCACAAATCAGGCCTTATTTTTTGTTAGGATGTTTTAAAAAAGATATGCATAACGTGCTGAGAAAGGTCAAATGAGGTAGGTGTAAATTCTGGCTGGAGAGACCTAAGAAGGCTTCATGGAGAAAATAGTTTCTGTGGTGAGCAGTGAAGGAGGAATGGGTTTAGGCCTGGAGCACTGGAAAGAAACTTCTAGGAAAAGAGGAAATGTATAAAGGTGAAGCCGTGTGAGGTGTGGAAAGGGAGCGTGAGTCAAGTTAATGAGTTAACCTTGAAACAGACAAAAACGAAGTTGAGAATTTCACATCAGATGCCCCAAACTTCCAAGTAAGGAAAGAAGCAAGAGTGTCTTCAAAACAGGAAAGGAGTGGGAGTGGAATTTGGGTCCAAAGGAGTGTGAAAAAGGTTTGGCTGTAGGATGTGGGCTGGAAACTCAACTAGACACAGGACTTGAGATCTTGAGGTGTTTGTGGGTCATACATATGGAGAGATCGACAAATACTGAATCATCTAGGTTATAACTCAACCAATATCTTAAATATATTGGTACACATATTTTACTTTTTAATAAGTCACATTCTATTAAAATTAAAATATAGCATACATTCCTTTTCTTACCAACTAGCAACAGATGTTGCTAGTTGTCACTGTTTTAGACGCTGAGGATATATAGCAGTGAACAAGACAGACAAGATTCCTGACTTTTTGGACATTTACATTCTAGTAGGGAGTGGGGAGACAGAGAAGAACAAAACAAGTAACAGAAAGGTGTATAATAATAGCAGAGACAAGGATAGCTGCTGCTGCTGCTGCTGCTAAGTCGCTTCAGTCGTGTCCAACTCTGTGCGACCCCATAGGCGGCAGCCCACCAGGCTCCCCCGTCCCTGGGATTCTCCAGGCAAGAACACTGGAGTGGGTTGCCATTTCCTTCTCCACTGCAGGAAAGTGAAAAGTCAAAGTGAAGTCGCTTAGTCGTGTCCGACTTCGCAACCCCATGGACTGCAGCCTACCAGGCTCCTCCGTCCATGGGATTTTCCAGGCAAGAGTACTGAAGTGGGGCGCCATTGCCTTCTCCGATAAGCATAGCTAAACATCATTAATTCAAAACTGTTCATTCAAAATAATACAAAAACATTAACAAAGACTGTTTTCCAGCTAACTAATCACCATTTTATAATATAAATACTGGAAAATCCAAACATAGTTTATTTACGCATATTTTCTCAAACACTGTGTGTGTCAAATTCACAGGGCTTTATTGTACCAAAGTAAAAATGTTATTCAGCACAATATGAAAGGAAATTTGAAAATGTCTGGGACATTTCAACACAGAGTAT
>SJYX01009828.1:61843-127248 GCA_006410675.1 Oreotragus oreotragus
GCCATCTCTTGTTTGACCACTTCCAATTTGCCTTGATTCATGGACCTGACATTCCAGGTTCCTATGCAATATTGCTCTTTACAGCATCGGATCTTGCTTCTATCACCAGTCACATGCACAACTGGGTATTGTTTTTGCTTTGGCTCCATCCCTTCATTCTTTCTGGAGTTATTTCTCCACTGATCTCCAGTAGCATATTGGGCACCTAATGACCTGGGGAGTTCTTCTTTTGGTATCCTATCATTTTGCCTTTTCATACTGTTCATGGGGTTCTCAAGGCAAGAATACTGAAGTGGTTTGCCATTCCCTTCTCCAGTGGATTCTGTCAGACCTCTCCACCATGACCCGCCCGTCTTGGGTTGCCCCACAGGCGTGGCTTGGTTTCATTGAGTTAGACAAGGCTGTGGTCCTAGTGTGATTAGATTGACTAGTTTTCTGCGAGTATGGTTTCAGTGTGTCTGCCCTTTGATGCCCTCTTGCAACACCTACCATCTTACTTGGGTTTCTCTTACTTTGGGCATGGGGTATCTCTTCACGGTGCTCCAGCAAAGCATAGCTGCTGCTCCTTACCTTGGATGAGGGGTATCTCCTTACCGCCGGCATTCCAGACTTTCAACGTGGAATAGCTCCTCTAGGCCCTCCTGCGCCTGCGCAGCCACCGCTCCTCGGGCTGTTCCTCCCGGCCGCCAGCTCTGGCCTCCAGCTCAGGGTGGCTCCTCAGGGTCACCGCCCCTGACCTTGGACGTGGGGTAGCTCCTCCCTGCCACCACTGACCTCAGACGTGGGGTAGCTCCTCTCACGTGGCCTGCGCTTAGTGCGCCGGCTCGTGCAGCCGCCTGCACTTTTCCTTGTGAATGTATTTATGTACATTAGTTCAGTTCAGTCACTCAGCTGTGTCCAACTCTTTGTGACCCCATGAATCGCAGCATGTCAGGCCTCCCTGTCCATTGCCAACTCCTGGAGTTTACTCAAACTCATGTGCATCCAGTTGGTGATGCCATCCAGCCATCTCTTCCTCTGTCGTCCCCTTCTCTTCCTGCCCCCAACCCCTCCCAGCATCAGAGTCTTTTCCAATGAGTTAACTCTTTGTATGAGGTGGCCAAAGTATTGGAGTTTCAGCTTCAGCATCAGTCCTTCCAATGAACACCTAGGACTGGTCTCCTTTAGGATGAAAGGGTTGAATCTCCTTGAAGTCCAAGGGACTCTCAAGAGTCTTCTCCAACACCACAGTTCAAAAGTATCAATTTTTTGGCGCTCAGCTTTCTTCACAGTCCAACTCTCACATCCATACATGACCACTGGAAAAACCGTAGCCTTGACTAGATGGACCTTTGCTGGCAAAGTAATGTCTCTGCTTTTGAATATACTATCTAGGTTGGTCATAACTTTCCTTCCAAGGAGTAAGCTTAATTTCATGGCTGCAATCACCATCTGCAGTGATTTTGGAGCCCCCCAAAATAAAGTCTGACACCGTTTCCACATAGTTAGATGCAAAAATACATAAGACACCATTCCTACTTTCAAAGAGCTCCCAGCCTAGAGGAGGAAAGAATCCATTAGAAAGTTAAGAAAATACACGGTAAAAAAATTGGTCCAACTCCCCTGTGAGGTGTGCTACGCCTTGCCTTGAACCTTCACTAATGTCACAGAACTTGACCTTGCAGGATTCAGGATGGGGATGCAAGGGGTCTGCATAGTAGAAAGAACTGCATTAACAAAGATGAGGCATAAGCAGGTGTAGAGGAAAGAAACTTGTATTTATTGAGTTCCAAGCTCAACCTTATGTATATAGTAGGTCCTTTGTAAACGTTCAGTGAGTAAGTATTCTTGTTGAAAAAGGATCATTAGAGCCATTTTGAAGACAAAGAAACTGAGGCTGGGAGAGATTAAATCGTAGTTCTAAAGTCAGTTAGCTAAAAGTAGGAGAGTTAGATATTGACCCCCAGGCAGTCTGCCTAACAAGATTCTGTTCTTTGCCCTGTCCAGATGGGTGGCTCAAGTCTAGGGTGTGCAGTGAGGGGGCAGAGTGGGCATTGTAGCAGGAGGGGAACTTAGACACACAGGTTGGGACTGTACTGCAGCTGTCCCTAAATGACGTTCTAGATAACACACGCTGTTCTTAGAGAAAAGCCAGCAAAGATCTTAAAGTGGAAGAGTAATATCATCAGTCTTTATTTTAGAAACAAGGTCAGTCAGTCAGTTCAGTCGCTCAGTCGTGTCCGACTCTTTGTGATCCCGTGAATCATAGCACACCAGGCCTCTCTGTCCATCACCAACTGTAAGTGGGATCAGTTCAGTTCAGTCACTCAGTCGTATCTGACTCTTTGTGACCCCATGGACTGCAGCACGCCAGGCCTCCCTGTCCATCACCAACTCCCGGGGTTTACTCAAATGCATGTCCATTGAGTCGGTGATGCCATCCAACCATCTCATCCTCTGTCGGCCCCTTTTCCTCCCTCCTTCAATCAGCATCAGGGTCTTTTCCAATGAGTCAGAGCTTTGCATCAGGTGGCCTAAGTATTGGAGTTTCAGCTTCAGCATCAGTCCTTCCAGTGAATATTCAGGACTGATTTCCTTTAGGATGGCCTGGTTGGATCTCCTTGCTATAAGTGGGATAGGGTGGAAGTTAGAGGGTGGGATGGGGATGGGAGCAATGGCTATGAAAGTAGACTAGTAGATAAGTTAAGAAATGGGATTGTACAGAGCTGATGAGGAGGAATAGATTAGAGACTGAGCAGGTGCTGTGGAAATGGAGACCCAGCGGGACAGAGGCCTGGAAACACGTCTGAGGGAGCGTAACCACCTCTCACAGGCCAGATGGACCAGAGGGGCAGCAGGGGATGCAAGATGGAGCTGGGATGTCTAGCTTTAGTAAAGGGTGATGTTATGAGCTGAAACGGAGACAATAAGAAAAGAAATGCAGTTGGTGGGCAGAAGATAATATTTTAGACATTTCTGACTGGAGTCACCCAAAGAGAGAGACATAATGGACAGCGGGGAATACAAGATGAGCACAAAGGAGAGTGGCTGGCACAAGAACATGTAGGAAGTCATCAGTCTCCAAGAGATAGTTAGGACCAGAAGGATGGGAGGGCCAGAGAGAGGTCTAGAAAGGCACAGGAGGGGAGGCCACAACGGAAGGGCAGAGAGGCAACCGGAGACCCAGAGGGAGAAGGCTGTGAGGCCACGGGAAGAGTCCAGGCGAGCTGGAGCTGGCTGACTGCAGGTTCCCAGCAGAATGGATAGGGTGGGAGCCCGGGGAGGAGAGAGGAGTGACTGAATGAATAGGGAGACTCAGTAAGGTGGATTCTTTCAGTTTCCCAGCAATGAGAGGAGAGACCGGGTAACTTGAAGGGAGTACTGAGGAGAGAGAAACCTCAGTGTGCTCCTGTGGGAAGTTTGTGAGCTGTCAGCTGCCTTGGTCAGCCACCAGAGGAGGAAAGTGGGTGAAGCAGAGTTCTTTCTCATCTACTCTTGTGCAAAGCAGCTTTCTTAACAGGGAGGGGGAGAATCTGACCTAGCAGCAGCATCGTCTCTACCACTGTTAAAAGACCAGAGTATTGCAATATTGCTCTTCTCACGGTCTAGTCTGCTGCTGCTGCTAAGTCGTTTCAGTCGTGTCCGACTCTTTGCGACCCCATAGACGGCAGCCCACCAGGCTCCCCCGTCCCTGGGATTCTCCAGGCAAAAACACTGGAGTAGGTTGCCATTTCCTTCTCCAATGCATGAAAGTGAAAGGTGAAAGTGAAGTCGCTCAGTCGTGTCCGACCCTCAGCAACCCCATGGACTGCAGCTTTGCAGGCTCCTCCATCCATGGGATTTTCCAGGCAAGAGTACTGGAGTGGGGTGCCTTCTCCACACGGTATAGTCTACTGATCACTTTATAANCATTTCCTTCTCCAATGCATGAAAGTGAAAGGTGAAAGTGAAGTCGCTCAGTCGTGTCCGACCCTCAGCAACCCCATGGACTGCAGCTTTGCAGGCTCCTCCATCCATGGGATTTTCCAGGCAAGAGTACTGGAGTGGGGTGCCTTCTCCACACGGTATAGTCTACTGATCACTTTATAATGATGTTCTCTTTGGGAGGGGTACAGATAGACCTGGACTTGTAGCAAAAGGTTATAGGAGGTGGCCAAGTACTCTGATTCTTGAGCCAGGTTGCCTAGACTCAAAACCCAGCTCTGTCACTTGCTATGTGAACTTAATTATTTAACTTCTCGGAGGCCCAGTTTCCTCATCTGAAAACAAGAGTAATAATAGTGCTGCAATAGTGATGGGTTGTTGTGAGCATTACCCAAGGCAAGATGAAGAACTTATGTGTGTGTGGCTGGCACACAACCAGCCTCATGGAGGTACTGGCTATTATCCTTAATGGTTATGCCAAGGATCTTGGGCATCGGGGTTGGAAATGACCCAGGGGTTTAACTGACCCTGACTTTTCCACCTGCCACTGGCCCATATTACTGCTAGGATTTCTTTAGCTGTTCTTTACCAACATGAAATTCTTTTAATTTTGCCATGAAACACCCTGCAAATTAATATTTGCTTTTTAAGATTACAAGAGGCTGTTCTTAAGAGGAAAAATAAAGCCCTCTTCTGTAAGGTAATAAGAAAGAGGGCACTCTTTAGGAAAAACTGATTTTGGTGACTGTTATGAGCTCTGAAGTACAGAGCTCATAACAGTATAACTGAATAAATATAATACTGGAGAGGAGGGGTCTACATGCTATTGAATAGCTGACTCTTATTTTAACTGATTAAGGAAGCTATATTTATGCTTCATACACTTCTTAAAACATTCTTCCTCTAAAACATTCCAAAGCACCAAAGTAAATATCTGGCACCAGGCAGTATGCAAAATAATCTTTTGCTCTTATTTTTCATGGCAGTGCAAGCTCTTACTTGGAATTGCTCTACCTCACTGCCCCCTGCTGGTCGAGACTCAGTACAAACCAAAGCCCTATCACCACACTGGTCGACTTCAGATTGTGTGCTCCCCACAGGCTACAAAAAGATAGCCCAATTTCTTCCTATTAAAATAAATTTCTGGGACTCGCCTGGTGGTCCAGTGGTTAAGATTTTGCCTTCCAATGCAGGGGGTGAGAGTACAATCCCTGGTCAAGGAGCTAGGATCCCACATGCCCGGTGGCCAGAAAACCAAAAAACATAAAACAGAGGCAACCTTGTAACACATTCAATAAAGACTTTAAAAATGGTCCACATCAAAAAAATCTTTAAAAAAGTAAATAGAAAATAGATTGCCATTTTAATTTACATCCTTGTCAGGTACTGGTTTTGTGGAACCTGTAGTTTTTTCAATTTGGCTAAGCTGCTAAGTCACTTCAGTCGTGTCCAACTCTGTGTGACCCCGGAGTGGGTTGCCATTGCCTTCTCCTATTCAATTCGGGGGACTCTCTAAAAGATTACAGAGTACAAAGTCACAAATACAACATCAAAGGTGGAAGAAAATATCTACTTTAAAATAAGAAAAGAAATGACAACAGATTACAGATTTCAAAATGCTGACAGCTGCCACAAGCATTGCACAATCCAGAAAACAAAATATTTTGTATTAACTAGCTGTCTTACACACCTCCCAAACTCTCTTTTCAGTTCAGTTCAGTTGCTCATTCGTGTCCGACTCTTTGCAACCCCATGAATTGCAGCACGCCAGGCCACATGGGATTCTCCAGGCAAGAATACTGGAGTGGGTTGCCATGTCTTCCTCCAGGGGATCTTCCCAACCCTGAGATCGAACCCAAGTTTCATGTCTCCTGCTTTGGCAGGCAGGTTCTTTACCACTAGCTGTGAAGCCCATATGAACTCATAGACTATATATTTTTTCTTTTCTGGTTGGCACTTACCTCATTTATTTGCTGTACTTTTTATCCATTGCTGCATAACATATCACCCTAAGACCCCATGGCTTAAAACAACATTATCATCTCCAGGATCCTGAGATTCAAGAAACAGGAGCAGCTTGGCGGCTGATTCTGGCTCAGAGCCCCTCATGAGGCTGCAGGCAAGAGGTCAGCCAGGCTGCTGCCATTTGCAGTCTCGCCAGGAACTGGAGTACCTGCTTCCGTGTGGCCTGCTTCTTATCACATGTGCCTCGCCACGAGCTTCCCAAGTCTCCAGAACCAGGCAGCCAGCTTGCCTAGAGCTCCCAATCAAGACAGAGCAGATGAGAAGGAAGCCGTGTATCTTCGTGACCTTGGTATAGAGGACACATACTGCCACTTCTGCTTTATTCTCTTTGTTAGAAACAAGTCGTTAAGCCCAACCCACACTCAGTTCAGTTGCTCAGTTGTGTCCGACTCTTTGTGACCCCATGGACTGCAGCATGCCAGGCTCCCCTGTCCATCACCAACTGCCGGGGCTTACTCAAACTCATGTCCATTGAGTCGGTGATGCCATCCAACCATCTCATTCTCTGTCATCCCCTTCTCCTCCTGCCTTCAATCTTTCCCAGCATCAGGGTCTTTTCAAATGAGTCAGTTCTTCGCATCAGGTGGCCCGAGTATTGGAGTTTCAGCTTCAGCATCAGTCCTTCCAATGAACACCCAGGACTGATATCCTTTAGGATGGACTGGTTGGACCTCCTTGCTGTCCACATTCAAGGGGAGGACAATTAGGTTCTACCTAGTGAGGGAATTGGGGGATAAATTTAAGATTACCCAGGATAAGTATTTTGGGGGCTTCCTAGGTGGCAGTAGCGGAGAAGGTGATGGCACCCCACTCCAGTACTCTTGCCTGGAAAATCCCATGGACAGAGGAGCCTGGTAGGCTGCAGTCCATGGAGTCGCTAAGAGTCAGATACAACTGAGCGACTTCACTTTCACTTTTCACTTTCATGCACTNTTTTTTTTTTTTAAACTGTTGATGTTTGAGAAGAATTTCCCTCAACTTCACAATCCATTTGCAATGTTCTGTGCATTTCAGGTTGATGGTCAAGTTTGGTGGTCAGTTTCTTAATCACCGAAAATCATTTCTATGATTCATGCATGCTGTTTCAGGACATTTTCTAGTTTTCTACTACAATATGTAATCCTGAATACTGCTTGAAATAGGTAGCACTTATTAACCAGTTTATGTCTATATTCCCCTTGCAGTGGATACAATTTCTGTTTTTTAGATGGCAGCATTTCATGTTAAATTAGCAAGGTATCTAAATACCTTTCTAATTAAGTGTATTTTCACTATCTTCCTTAATGGAATCATCAAACAGTCCAAAAACTGCTTACTTCTGTTTGACATTTGTCTCTTCTTTTTAAAACATTATCTTTATTTATTTATTTGGCTGTACTGGGTTTAAGTTGCAGCATGTGGGATCTAGTTCCCTGACCAGGAATTGAACCTGGGCCCCCTGCATTGGGAGTGCAGACTCCCAGCCCCTGAACCACCAAGGAGGTCCCTGTCTCTTCTTCTTGATGAATTACTGCTTTTGGTGTGATCTGGAGCTTTTTGGTTGCAATTTGTTTTTCAATATCAGGCTAATTCCTCCTGATTTCATTCTTAATAGTAACCACCTTTTTTCATATTCCACTAAATTTACTACCTGAATTTTCTTTCAAAATGGTAACTCTGTGAGGTGGGTGTGTTAACTAACTTTTTGTGTTAATCATTTCACTATATATATATATATATATATATCTCATCATGTTGTGCACCTTAACTTTCGTACACAACTTTGTACATACTTTACACAACTTTGTAAAGTATGTGTGAAGTGTATATACTTGACACTTTACACATACTTTACACAACTGTGTAAAGTATGTCTCAACAATGTTGGAAAAATTTTTTTTCAGTTCTTTAATAAGTAAAATGTCTATTGCTTCTCACTTGTTTTTACTGAAATTTTCCAAAACAACATTCAAAATTGCAGCTAACACTTCACCCCCTCAATTTCTCCTCAGCAGGACCCAAAACTGTGTGCCGCCACTCTAATGCCTGCGGTGTGAGGGAAATGTAACAGACAGGATGTTGAAGTGGAAAGGGTCAGCTAGCTGGCTGAACCAACTGTGTTTAAAATAGCTTACTTTTGAAAATTTTGTGTAAATGGATGACCACATGAGCACAGAGCTGGAGCCCCTCACAGGGTCATTGACTCCATGGGGAGACTTCCAGTCTCTCTGTGATCCCTCCTGTTTCCAGGCGTTGCCAGAGTTTGGGGACAACTCTGTATGGCTTATTGATTCCATTCTGCTGTGCCTGTCCTTGCAGAAAACGGTTTTGATTTAAATCAGGTGGATGAAAAGTGAAAGTAGCAGTCGTGTCCGACTGCTTGCGATCCCGTGGACTGTAGCCTGCCAGGCTCCTCTGTCCATTGGGATTCTCCAGACAAGAATACTGGAGTGGGTGGTTGTTCCCTTCTCCAGGGGATCTTCCCAACCCAAGGGTTGAACCCAGGTCTTCTGCATCGCAGGCCAATCTTTATCATCTAAGCCACCATGGAAGGCTGTGGATGGGAAGTCAGTCTAAAAGAGAGAAAATTCACAATTAAGAAATATTTTTAAATGTACCTTAAAAAAAATAGGCAGATCCACAATTATATTTGATGATTTCACTCTCTCAGTAATTGATAGAGCAAGCAGTCAATAAGGATATAGTAAATTTGAACATTCTGAATAAGCTTGTCTTAACTGATATTTGTAGACTACTGCATACTTGAAAATGTATATTTTAAGGTATGAGATAGAAATCATACCTTATAGTTTGTCCCTTCAATAACTTGACGTTGGAGCATGTCACTTATTTGTAGAATAAGAGAACTGGGGTATCTGCTTAACTAAAAAGTAGATTGTTTCTAAGATCCCTTTTAATTCTAAAACTCCATGAACTTGATGTACATATTAGACACTAGGATGATTGCATGAAGAAAGCAGATCAGACCATATTTACTATTAAAATTTTGGGGAAGCATATGAAAATGTATTACTATCATGCTCACCATCAAACTCATGGTTTTGGCCTTTCCTTCTAGCCTTTGTGTAAGACCAAAGAGAGACACTGGCCACTTTGACAACCTGAAACTGGACTCCAGGTATGTCACCAACAGCATGACCTTTGCAACCAAATCTAGCAACCAGAACTTCATCATTTTCCTCAATAAAATTCAAACAGCCATCATTGGTACAAAGGTTGTGATTTTTTTTTTTTTTTTTTACCATTTCTGATTACTGAACCCTGGCACACTTCCTAATGCAGAATTTGGCTCTTTGGCTTCAACTTCTACTTTTTCAAGCACAATTTCTTTGGCATGAGAAGCACCTCCAAAAGGGTTGGCTGTCAGAGTTATGCACAAATGGGCTTTCTTGTACTGTTTACTGGGGCTCCCCAGGTGGTGCTAGTGGTAAAGAACTCTCCCGCAATGCAGGGTTGGATCCTTGAGTGGGGAAAATTCCCTGGAGGAGGGCATGGGAACCCAGCCCAGTATTCCTGGCTGGATAATCCCATGGAGAGAGGAGCCTGGCAGGCTACAGCCTATAGGGTCACAAAAAGTCGGACATGACTGAAGCAACTGAGCACGCACTTCTTGTTTATCAAGTCATTTCCAGTCTTGTCAGTGGCTAGTGAGCTTCCTGGCAATATGAAGACCAGGATATTTGCCTGTCATCCACAGGCCTGAGCAAGAGAGAGAAGAAGCACAGGAAGGAGCCACAAGCCACTGCAAGCCCAGACCTTAAAAAAAAAAAAAAAAAAAAGAACTTGCACACTTGCAATAATTAGTTGTAATTAGTGTGACTATTTCTTGTGTGTTATTAGGCTTGAAAATTGTGTTTTTCATAAATGGACTAAATGTTTGCTCTCACTATGTTATTATATTGCAAATATTATATCATATATAGTATTAATTGACTTAGAACTCACATTTTTTCTGTTGTAGTATACAATTTACTTAGCCCAGTTCTATGGTGATTACCACTGATTTAATATTGTCAGATTAATTTTGTATGTATATATCTTAGGCAGAGCATCACTGGGTCATTAGGGTTCCTTTTAATTGTTGAAAATGTACACCTTCTAGGAAGGAAGGTGAATATTTTAGGAAGGTGGAACTAAATGAAGGAATACTTTAAGGAAAAAGTATTGTTTTTAAAATAATTTAAATAGAAAATAAAAGTCTTGTTGCTATAATCTGCTTTGTATTCTCAACTTTTGTGGTTTTTTTTTTTTTTTTTTTTTAAAATATTTATCTGGGCAGCCAGTGTGCAAGACTTCAGATTTCTAAAAACAAGTATTGAGGCCCAAAATGTTGGGATTCCAATTTATTCTCTCTCAGAAGGCTCTGGGGTCCTTATGCAAATTCCTTCCATTCCTTTCCAGCAACCAGTTTTGCATAGTAGAGACCTTCCAGGAGGAACAGTACCAGGATTCCTTCTGATACACTCTCTGCTCTCCTCTTAATGCCTCCTGGACAATGTATCTATCTCATAAGTATTAGTTTGGTACAGAAGTAATTCCAGTTTCAGACTGAATTTTAAATCATTATGACTAGGCTCAAACACATCTTTAATAATTAAAATAGGAACCATTATAATTGATACATTTTTGCTGATGAGAAGTGTTTGTTTATTCCTGTAGTGTAAAATCCATGTTTCAGGGTTTGACGAACACTTGGAAAGCATTCTGCCTCCTGTGGTTATGGAAGGGTTTTCCCTGCAAACGTTGTGGAGATGCTTGAAGAAGTGGCAGTCAACTGGCAAGAAGTCAGGTGAATATGGCGGGTGAAGCAAACCTTCATAGCCTAATCCTTTCAACTTTCGACGCATGGGTTGTGTGATGTGTGGTTGGGTATTGCCGTGGGAATTGGGAATTGGGCCCTTTCTGTTGACCAATGCTGGCTACAGGTGCTGCAGTTTTTGGTGCATCTCATCGATTTGCTGAGCATACTTCTCAGATGTAATGGTTTTGCCAGGATTCAGAAAACTCCAGTGGATCAGACTACAGCAGACCACCAAACAGTGACCCTGACCTTTTTTTTTTTTGGTGCAAGTTTGGCTTTGGGAAGTGCTCTGGAGCTTCTTTTTGGTTCAACAGCTGAGCTGGTCATCACCGGTTGTTGTATAAAATGCACTTTTCGTCACACATCACAATTCGATTGAAAATGATTCGTTGTTGTTACCTCGAATAAGATGACACTTCAAAATGATGATTTTTTTGGTTTGTGGTCAGCTCATGATGCACCCAATTACTGAGCTTTTTCATGTTTCCAATTTGCTTCAAATGCTGAATGACCGTAGACGGGTTGACACTGAGGGTTTTTTGTTTTTTGTTTTTTTTGCAACTTCTTGTGTAGTTGTAAGATGATCAGCTTTGAGGATGGCTCTCAACTAGTCTTTGTCACCTTTCGATGGATGGCCACTACTCTCCTCATCTTCAAGTCTCTCATCTTCTTGACAAAACTTCTTGAACCACTGCTGCACTGTACCTTTGTTAGCAGCTCCTGGGCCAAATGTATTGTTGATATTGCAAGTTGTCTCCACTTCCTTATGACCCATTTTGAACTCGAACTAAAAAAAACACTCAGGTTTGCTTTTTGTCTAATGTCATGTCTATAGTCTAAAATAAATATAAAATAAACTTCAAGTAATGTCAACAGCAAAAAACATAAAGTGAGAAATATGCATTAAAATGATGTATAATATAATCCATTTATTTAGCATGTATTCCAATATCCAATGGCAAAGTTCAAGAATGTAAAACCACAATTACTTGTGCACCAATCTAATAAAAGGGGCTGATCAACTGATTCTTTTCAGGACAAAAAGGTGCACTTGTGGCTTCTATCACATCACAGGGGATCTGCTGGAATAACTGGGCACTTTTGCTCAACAGACCTCCTGTTTCAATTTGGCCTTAGCCAGGTCCCCATCAGATAGAAGGAGAAGGCAATGGCAACCCACTCCAGTACTCTTGCTTGGAAAATCCCATGGATGGAGGAGCCTAGTAGGCTTCAGTCCATGGGGTCACGAAGAGTCAGACACGATTGAGTGACTTCACTTTCACTTTTCATTTTCATGCATTGGAGAAGGAAATGGCAACCCACTCCAGGGTTCTTACCTGGAGAATCCCAGGGACGAGGGAGCCTCGTGGGCTGCCATCTGTGGGGTCGCACAGAGTCGGACACGACTGAAGTAACTTAGCAGCAGCAGCAGCAGCAGCATATAGAAAACGCAGTGCACACATGGTTAGTGATGCCATATATGGGGGAGATGTCTTGGCCTCTAGGGACACGTTTTAGGATAACACATCTGTCCTCTTTTGCCACCTTGCTCCAACCTGCTGCCAGGAGATAATGGTCTTTTGGGAAGGAATTGCTGGTATGCAACCCTCACACCATCCTCCTCCTTTTCTTTCTGGGGTGGCTGCAGAAAGTACCTGTCCTATTCTGCAGTTAACTACCCAGTAAAAACTCTGCCCAGTGGGGTGAGGTCTGTGGTTTTCTAGGCCTGCCTGTGGCTGACTCCCTCAAATCTGACACAGGGGACTAATCAAGATGAAATGCATCAGTTCCTTCCCAGGACGGTCTAGTAACTATGAAGATGTACACATTAAAAACTTGCAGGTCAACCCACACCCTAAACTGGGTGATCCCAACTCTTTCCCACTTAATCTACCAGCATAGGTTATTCCACCTCTGGATGAATCATCTCATAGGACTACTCCTGGCTTAACTGCATACAATGGTGTGGGTGGTGTTGCAAAAGAGTTTTTTAAAGCCTGTTAGAATGGGAGAGGACAGGGAGGTGAGGGAAGAGGAGGAGGAGCCCAACTGGAAACATTGCAAGCTGACTCTGGAGCTGAACTCGTTTTCACTCGCCAGGGTGCTGTGGAATGTATCATCACACCTGCCTCGTCCTGTTCATGTCAAGTCAGCAAGCTTCACTTGAGCATGTCCTAAGTGGGAGGTACATTTCACCTTCTTTGTCCTTGGCTTCAAGGTCGCTTCATTAGACCATGCTGTCATATTTGGTGAAACTTCTGAGTTCACCAGAACCTCCAACACAGCTTCATTTTTCCTGACTCTGTCTCTTTTCTAGACATCACTCCATTTACCTGGATGGCCTTCCCCCAGTTCCTGCCCTTTGTAATCTTCTCCATCCTCCCAAACCCACTTGCCTTGATCATCTTAGTTTTTGCACTGTGTAAGAAAGACCTATCCTTTACCGTTTCTGAATCGGGTTCCTTAGTGAGTCACCAGCAGAATTTAATTTTTTTCTCCAGGTTTCTCTAGTGGGGACCGTGAATTGGCTTCTCATAGTTCTGTCATGGCAGGAGTCTAATGTGTAGTGACCTCACAGACACAGAAGCAATCTCTCATACTTCTCAAAAGAGACATACCTCTAGATATCTACTTGATTCATTTGTTCATGTATCTTGTTTCAGTTCAGATTATATACTTTTGGAAGGGTATATATTTTGTGTCTTCTAAGATACTGTTGCAGTGAAAAGAAAAAAAGAGGACTGAGTTTTTCTCTTTCCTTTTCCTGAGAATGAAAGATAAAGAGAAGATAAAGAGAACAGTGAGCAGGTCTGACCATTCCTAGTTTTTTTTTTTTTTTCCTTAACTGCTCTTAAATCTGCATGTCTGTAGCTAAGTTTGCTTTTCTGCCTCCTAACTCTACAGGTGCTACAATTGACGATTTTCCCTTTGACTCTATGCTAAATACATCCCCTATCTTGTGTTTACCTTTGCAACACCCTCCCTTTTAGCTACATATCAGAAAAAAGGCCAAAGAACCACCACCAAACTGCCAGACTCAATTACCGGGTTACTGACACCAGTTTATGACTGTCTTTGAAATAGTACAAGAGGAAGAAATCAAGATCGTATCACCTTGTTCCTCATCACAAACTCCTGACTGTGAGCCCTTGACTTATATAAGCCCCTAGAATCCTCATGGAGCAGGGAGCACAGTTCTTGACACATCACCCTTGTGTTCTTCTCTCTGCTGGCTGAGAATTAAAGCCATCTTTCTATTTTCTCCAAACTCTGTCTTCGTATTTTTTTGATTTAGCTTCGGTGGGCAGAGAAGGCCAAGAGTTTGGCCAGCAACAATATTTATTTAACAACTGATGTTCAATTAATGGCAGAAGAGAAGGAATGAATCTCTCCTGGATCCTGTAAAGAAGTCTACCATGAGCCCACAAAGCTTTATCCTAAAACTTTGTATGCATTTTACAGCACTGTCTGTAGCTTACCCCTCTTTGTTTTTACATGAAAATGTTATGAATTGGTTACACTAGGTAAACTTATGGGCTTCCCAGGTGGTGCTACTGGTAAAGAACCCACTTGACAATGCAGGAGAAATTAGAGATGTGGGTTCTATCCCTGGCTTGGGAAGATCCCCTGGAGGAGGAAACAGCAGCCCACTTCAGTATTCTTGGCTGGAAAATCCCATGGACAGAGGAGCCTGGTGGGTTACAGTCCATGGGGTCACAAAGAATCAGACACAACTGATGAGACTTAGCACTCATGAAGGTAAACTTAATCCTTTGAAAAGATGTGTAATATTAAATTTCTAAGTCTTTATACCCTCTGATGGGCTTCCCAGGTGGCTCAGTGGTAAAGAATCTGCTTGTCAATGCAGGAGACACAGGAGACTCGAGTTTGATCCCTGGATCAGGAAGATCCCCTGGAGAAGCAAATGGCAACCCACTCCAGTGTTCTTGACTGGAAAATTCCATGGAAAGAGGAGCCTGGTGGGCTATAGTCCATGAGGTTGCAAAGAATCAGACACGACTGAGTGACTGAGCACTGGGCACATATCCTCTGATAAACTGCTGCTCACCCTTGTTGTATATTCCAGTTAAGAAAGCATGGCAGGAAAAAAAAAAAAAAGAAAGCATGGCAGGATGGAGAAATATACCATGTTCATGGATTGGAAGAATCAATATAGTGAAAATGATTATACTACCCAAAGCAATCTATAGATTCAATGCAATCCCTACCAAGCTACCAACGGTATCTTTCAGAGAAATAGAACAAATAATTTCAAAGTTTTGCATGGAAATACAAAAAACCTCGAATAGCCAAAGCAATCTTGAGAAAGAAAAATGGAACTAGAGGAATCAACCTGTCTGACTTCAGGCAATACCACAAAGCTACAGTCATCAAGACACTATGGTACTAGCACAAAGACAGAAACATAGATCAATGAAACAAAATAGAAAGCCCAGAGATAAATCCACGCACCTATGGACATCTTATCTTTGACAAAGCAGGCAAGAATATACAATGGAGAATATACAATAGACACCACTTTAACAAGTGGTGCTGGGAAAACTGTTCAACCACTTGTAAAAGAATGAAGCTAGAACATTTTCTAACACCACACACAAAAATAAACTCAAAATGGATCAAAGATCTAAATGTAAGACCAGAAACTATAAAACTTCTAAAGGAAACATAGGCAAAACTCTCTGACATAAATCATGATCCTCTATGACCCACCTCCCAGAGTAATGGAAACAAAAGCAAAAATAAACAAATGGGACCTAATTAAACTTAAAACTTTTTGTACAATGAAGGAAACTATAAACAAGGTGAAAAAACAGCCTTTAGAATGGGAGAAAATAATAGCAAATGAAGCAACTGACAAAGAATTAATCTCAAAAATATACAAGCAACTCCTGAAGCTCAATTCCAGAAAAATAAGCGACCCAATCAAAAAGTAGGCCAAAGAACTAAACAAACTTTCTCCAAAAAAGACGGCTAACAAACACATGAAAAGATGCTCAACATCACTCATTATCAGAGAAATGTAAATCAAAACCACAATGAGGTACTATCTCACACTGGTCAGAATGGCTGCTGTCAAAAAGTCTACAAACAATAAATGCTGGAGAGGGTGCAGAGAAAAAGGAACCCTCTTACACTGTTGGTAGGAATGCAAACTAGTACAGCCACTATGGAGAACAGTGTGGAGATTCCTTAAAAACCTGGAAATAGAACTGCCATATGACCCAGCAGTTCCACTGCTGGGCATACACACTGAGGAAACCAAAATTGAAAGAGACACATGTACCTCAATGTTCATCGCAGCACTGTTTATAACAGCGAGGATATGGAAGCAACCTAGATGTCCATCGGCAGATGAATGGATAAGAAAGCAGTGGTATACATGCACAATGGAATGTTACTCAGCCATTAAAAAGGATGCATTTGAATCAGTTCTAATGAGGTGGATGAAACTGGAGCCTATCATACAGAGTGAAGTAAGTCAGAAAGAAAAACACCAATACAGTATATTAACATATAAATATGGAATTTAGAAAGATGGTAACGATGATCCTATATGCGAGACAGCAAAAGAGACACAGATGTAAAGAACAGACTTTTGGACTCTGGGAAAAGGCAAGTGAGGGTGGGATGATTTGAGAGAATAGCACTGAAATGTGTATATTATCATATGTGAAATAGATTGCCAGTTCAGGTTCGATGCATGAGACAGGGTGCTCAGGGCCAGTGCACTGGGATGACCCTGAGGGATGGGATGGGGAGGGAGGTAGGAGGGGGATTCAGTATGGGGAACACCATGTACACCCATGGCTGACTCATGTGAATGTATCACAAAAACCACCACAATATTGTAAAGTAATTAGCCTCCAATTAAAATAAATTAAAATAAAATGAGAAATCACAATGCATAGAACTAAAAAAATAAAAATAAAAAAGCATGACAGGGACTTCCCTGGTGGTCCAGTGGTTGACTCTGTTATGCCAATGCAGGGGGCATGGGTTTGGATCCCTGGTCAGGGAACTAAGATGCCATGTGCCCCACAGAGTGGCAAAACAAACAAACAAACAAACAAACAAACCACACACACACAATGTACACTAGCACAATAAAAGAGAAATATTAAAATATACATAATTTAAAAAAAGAAAAACATGGTGAATAAAAGTTAAATGTTTTATGGGATGAATAAATAAATGGAAAATCTGATATTAAAATCTATTTAGGCAACTTCTTGCAGAAGTTTATATATTGGCAAGTATATAAACAGTCTTCCAAGGGAGTGAACTCACCAGCAAGAGTCTGGTCTGTATTTCTTTCAAGTCTGGCCAGCTAGTGCACAGATGTGATCACTTCTTACTATAATTAGCTTAATTTTACAGGTGGGGAAGTGGAGGCTTAGGCAAGTAAATGGGCTTCCTACGTGGGTCAGTGGCAAAGAATCTACCTGCCAATGCAGGAGACATGATTTCCATCCCTGGGTAGGGAACACCCTCTGGAGGAGGAAATGGCAATCCACTCCATTAATCTTGCCTGGGAAATTCCATCGACAGAGGAGCCTGGTGGGCTACAGTCTATGGAGTCTCAAAGAGTCAGATTCAAGGGAGCACACACGCACTAGGCAGGTTAACAAGCCCCACAGTAGCTGTAGCTGGAGGTAAACAGACCATACTACCAGGCTCCCAGGCCCCCAGGAGACTCAGGCCTCTGGGCCAACTCCCTCCTGTAGGACTCCGGTGCCAGTTCAGGACTTCACATATACTTTTCATGCTGGGTTGAGATTATTGGAGCACTTCAGACTCCACCGCTGGGTCAAGAGCTCCTCCTTGCTGGGACTATGTCTTGTTCACCTCTCTGTGCACTCAGCCCGCCACACAGAGGGTTCCCAGAAAGTGTGAAAATGAATAGGTAAAAATGTATAAATCCAAAAAACTGATGAATGATTCTCGATTTTACAAGCCTATCTTTTTTAAAAAGTTTTTTTAATTGGATTATAGTTGCTTTACAAATGTGTTACTTTCTACTGTATAGCAAAGTGAATAACTTATAAATACACAGATAACCCTTCCTTTTTGGATTTCCTTCCCATTTAGGTCACGACAGAGCACTGAGTAGAATTCCCTGTGCTGTACAGTAGGTTCTCATTACTTATCTATCTTATAGTAGTGTATATACATCAATTCCAATCTCCCAATTCATCCCATCTTCCCTTTCCCCCTTTAGTATCCATAAGTTTGTTCTCTACATCCGTGTCTGTATTTCTGCTTTGCAAATAAGTTCATCTCTACCATTTTTCTAGATTGCACATATTATATACGATATTGGTTTTTCTCTTACTTCATTCTGTATGACAGTCTCTAGGTCTAGCCATGTCTTTGCAAACGTCCAGGCCTGTCTTCTGTAAGCTCTTGTGTTAACTTGTGCCAAGATTATAAGTCTAAATGAAAAAGAATTCAGTGCTTACATGAGAACGTGAGCTCAGTGTTTCTCAAGATTTTCTTACTCTGTTTTCACTGTACTGAAAATGTTCACTCAAGCAGATCTCCTTTACTTTGGATTGATTCCCTTTCACCTCTTCAGGAAACCCCTGTGGCCCAGGACACAGTGATTGTTTCTCAGAACAGGCACCTCCTATTCTGCTACTGCAGGAACACAACTTGCCTGTCTGCTGCGGTGGTGGTTTAGTCCCTAAGTCATGTTCTACTCCTACAACCCCATGGACTGTAGCCCACCAGACTCCTCTGTCCATGGAATTCTCCAGGCAAGACTATTGTAGTGGGTTGTCATTTCCTTCTCCAGGGAATCTTCCCAACCCAGAAATCGAACCTGGGTCTCTTGCACTGTCAGTGGATTCTTTACTAACAGCTACCAGAGAAGCCTTATGACGTATATCATCTTGGTCACCATTCTCAGAGGACCGCAAGTTAATTCAGCTTCAGGCAGATGCAAGGAGAATCTCTTCTTAACTATGCTATAGGTACAGATGGTAATTATACTGCTTAAAATAGTTTTTAAAAGCTTTATTGAGATATAATTCACATGCTATGAAATTCACCTATTTATACCATTCAGTGGCTTTTGGTCTGTTCAGAATTGTGTAACCATCACCACTCTCCATTTTGGAACATTTCCATTGCCACATAAAGAACTTCTACTCTTTGGCCATCACTCTCTAACCTCTCCCAGGGTTGAGGGTAAGGAACTAGTCATGTGTATGAGGAGAAAGCTCTGTGGCAATACAAGCATCTATTTTGCTTGAATATGAATCAGTCAAGACCATTGTTTTCAAGTGACAGAAATATGAATCAAACTGGCTTGGGCAAAAGGGAGCATTTTTTTTTTAATGTTGATTTTTTAAATTAAAAATTTATATTGGACTGTAGTTGATTTCCCTGGTGGCTCAGACAGTAAAGCATCTGCCTACAGTGCGGGAGACCTGGGTTTGATCCCTGGGTCAGGAAGATCCTCTGGAGAAGGAAATGGCAGCCCACTCCAGTACCCTTGCCTGGAAAATCCCATGGACGGAGGAGTGTAGTATGCTACAGTCCATGGGGTCACAAAGAGTTGGATGCGACTGAGCGGCTTCACTTCACTTCACTTCATAGTTGATTTACAATATTGAGTTAGTTTCAAGTGTACAAAAGCGATTTAGTCATACATATTTTTGACTTAAATGTAGAAAACTCACCTCACAAATCAATGATTTTTGAAGTTCGACCTAGTTGTCTTCAATTATGAGAGTTACAAGTTAAGTTTTATTTGGGGCAAAATGAGGACTGCAGCCCAGGCGATGGCACCTCAGATATCTCTGAGAGACTTCTGCAAAGAGGTGAGGGGAAAAGGTAAATATATATGATTTTTGGTGAAGAAGGAATACATGCAGTCAAGCACATATATTTCCTTAAGGTTTCTACTAGTCTTGTGAAGCTCTGATAGTAACGAGGAGTAGTCATCACCATGAGGGATTTTAGTGATTTTCTAGATATGAGAAGATACAAGAACTGAGCTCATATAATCAGCTCCTGAAAATATCTTAAGTATCTGAAGACCTGTCCTGCCAGTTTTTCCCTGAGCACAGAGTACCTCACTTCTGCTCTCCACCCTGAATTCCTTTCGGGGGGTATTGAAGGTCAGCAGCTTCAGCAGCACATGGCTTAATCCTTGTTGAGGTAGATATGTAGATGGCAAGTGACAATTTATAATTCACAATATACATATATTTATTCTATTTCAGATTCTTTCCCAATAGGTTATCATAGAGTACTGAGGAGTGTTTCCTGTGCTATACAGTAGGTCCCTGTTGGTCATCTACTTTATATATAGTGGTGTGTATATGTTAATCTCAGTCTTTAAGGGAGCATTTATTGACCAACAGGATCCATGAAGTTTGAAGCGAACCATGGGAAGGGCACACAGGCAGCTGGGTCTTAGAAACAGAAGAGGGGTTTGAATACTCTTCTTTCTCCTTTGCCCTTCTTTTCATCTTTTTTCTCAGTGAAACCATTTTCCTCCACATGGCAAGAAAGAGGAGCATGTCCATTTCCTCACATCACATGCTCTCTACCACCAAGAAACTTAGAAATAACCTGGAAGCCTAAAGCCAACAACGTGGACAAATTCCCCTGGAAGACAACCAGGTCAAACTTCAAAAATTGTTGATTTGTGAGGTGAGTTTTCTTCTGGGGGTGGAATGACAATTCATCTATATGACAGAAAACGTGGTTGATGACAGCTGACATCTGGTTATAAATTAAAGATAGAAAGTGATACAAATTAAGAAGCATATTTACTTCTCTACCATGTGCCTAAAATCCAATAATAGTCACGATGCAGATATAGGGGTACCACAAACATCTGTGGTAGATATCATGAAAATAAGCATAAAATAAGGATAGAATGTTAACACAGTCTCATGACAAAGTCCTCTTCAATGGGATGTAAGTGGAAGCAGTGTGTGCAACTTTTAGAAAGTGTCCTTCAAGGGTGTCCTTTTTCCTTCCCCTTTCTTATTCTTTTTTTTTTTTTAACTTATTTTGTAATTAGAGGAAAATTGCTTTGCAATATTGTGTTGTTTTCTGTCACACAACAATGTGAATCAACTGTAATAAGATATATATTCCCTTCCTCTTTGGCCTCCCTCCCCTTACCCTCTTTCCCCTTTCTTATTCTTGATGGTNTTTTTTTTTTTTAACTTATTTTGTAATTAGAGGAAAATTGCTTTGCAATATTGTGTTGTTTTCTGTCACACAACAATGTGAATCAACTGTAATAAGATATATATTCCCTTCCTCTTTGGCCTCCCTCCCCTTACCCTCTTTCCCCTTTCTTATTCTTGATGGTTTGACTGAGGATGCAAAGCCTGGCACTGAAGGAGTTATCTTGAATGGTGAAGTGGAATCTGTCTGTAGAGGGTAGTGAGCAACAAGATTGAAATGGCCTGGGTTCCCGAAGACTGTGGAGCCATCATAATAGCCTAGGATTACTTTATTAAAAATTTATTTAGTCATTTATTTGTGGCTGTGCTGAGTCTTTGTTGCTGCGAAGCTTTTTCTCTAGTTCCGGAAAGCTTGATCTACTGTCTAGTTGTATGCATGAACTTCTCATTATGGCGGCTTCTCTTGTGGAGTGCAGGCTCTATGGCTCATGGGCCCAGGAGTTGTGATTCCCAGGCTCTGGAGCACAGGATCAATAGTTGTGTCAGTTGGGCTTAGTTGCTCTGCAGCATGTAGTATCTTCCTGGCCCAGGGATCGAACCCATGTCTCCTGCACTGGCAGATAAAAACCTGGAAATAGAACTGCCATATGACCCAGCAGTTCCACTGCTGGGCATACACACTGAGGAAACCAAAATTGAAAGAGACACATGTACCTCAATGTTCATCGCAGCAAGGTTTATAACAGCGAGGATATGGAAGCAACCTAGATGTCCATCGGCAGATGAATGGATAAGAAAGCAGTGGTATACATGCACAATGGAATGTTACTCAGCCATTAAAAAGGATGCATTTGAATCAGTTCTAATGAGGTGGATGAAACTGGAGCCTATCATACAGAGTGAAGTAAGTCAGAAAGAAAAACACCAATACAGTATATTAACATATAAATATGGAATTTAGAAAGATGGTAACGATGATCCTATATGCGAGACAGCAAAAGAGACACAGATGTAAAGAACAGACTTTTGGACTCTGGGAAAAGGCAAGTGAGGGTGGGATGATTTGAGAGAATAGCACTGAAATGTGTATATTATCATATGTGAAATAGATTGCCAGTTCAGGTTCGATGCATGAGACAGGGTGCTCAGGGCCAGTGCACTGGGATGACCCTGAGGGATGGGATGGGGAGGGAGGTAGGAGGGGGATTCAGTATGGGGAACACCATGTACACCCATGGCTGACTCATGTGAATGTATCACAAAAACCACCACAATATTGTAAAGTAATTAGCCTCCAATTAAAATAAATTAAAATAAAATGAGAAATCACAATGCATAGAACTAAAAAAATAAAAATAAAAAAGCATGACAGGGACTTCCCTGGTGGTCCAGTGGTTGACTCTGTTATGCCAATGCAGGGGGCATGGGTTTGGATCCCTGGTCAGGGAACTAAGATGCCATGTGCCCCACAGAGTGGCAAAACAAACAAACAAACAAACAAACAAACCACACACACACAATGTACACTAGCACAATAAAAGAGAAATATTAAAATATACATAATTTAAAAAAAGAAAAACATGGTGAATAAAAGTTAAATGTTTTATGGGATGAATAAATAAATGGAAAATCTGATATTAAAATCTATTTAGGCAACTTCTTGCAGAAGTTTATATATTGGCAAGTATATAAACAGTCTTCCAAGGGAGTGAACTCACCAGCAAGAGTCTGGTCTGTATTTCTTTCAAGTCTGGCCAGCTAGTGCACAGATGTGATCACTTCTTACTATAATTAGCTTAATTTTACAGGTGGGGAAGTGGAGGCTTAGGCAAGTAAATGGGCTTCCTACGTGGGTCAGTGGCAAAGAATCTGCCTGCCAATGCAGGAGACATGATTTCCATCCCTGGGTAGGGAACACCCTCTGGAGGAGGAAATGGCAATCCACTCCATTAATCTTGCCTGGGAAATTCCATCGACAGAGGAGCCTGGTGGGCTACAGTCTATGGAGTCTCAAAGAGTCAGATTCAAGGGAGCACACACGCACTAGGCAGGTTAACAAGCCCCACAGTAGCTGTAGCTGGAGGTAAACAGACCATACTACCAGGCTCCCAGGCCCCCAGGAGACTCAGGCCTCTGGGCCAACTCCCTCCTGTAGGACTCCGGTGCCAGTTCAGGACTTCACATATACTTTTCATGCTGGGTTGAGATTATTGGAGCACTTCAGACTCCACCGCTGGGTCAAGAGCTCCTCCTTGCTGGGACTATGTCTTGTTCACCTCTCTGTGCACTCAGCCCGCCACACAGAGGGTTCCCAGAAAGTGTGAAAATGAATAGGTAAAAATGTATAAATCCAAAAAACTGATGAATGATTCTCGATTTTACAAGCCTATCTTTTTTAAAAAGTTTTTTTAATTGGATTATAGTTGCTTTACAAATGTGTTACTTTCTACTGTATAGCAAAGTGAATAACTTATAAATACACAGATAACCCTTCCTTTTTGGATTTCCTTCCCATTTAGGTCACGACAGAGCACTGAGTAGAATTCCCTGTGCTGTACAGTAGGTTCTCATTACTTATCTATCTTATAGTAGTGTATATACATCAATTCCAATCTCCCAATTCATCCCATCTTCCCTTTCCCCCTTTAGTATCCATAAGTTTGTTCTCTACATCCGTGTCTGTATTTCTGCTTTGCAAATAAGTTCATCTCTACCATTTTTCTAGATTGCACATATTATATACGATATTGGTTTTTCTCTTACTTCATTCTGTATGACAGTCTCTAGGTCTAGCCATGTCTTTGCAAACGTCCAGGCCTGTCTTCTGTAAGCTCTTGTGTTAACTTGTGCCAAGATTATAAGTCTAAATGAAAAAGAATTCAGTGCTTACATGAGAACGTGAGCTCAGTGTTTCTCAAGATTTTCTTACTCTGTTTTCACTGTACTGAAAATGTTCACTCAAGCAGATCTCCTTTACTTTGGATTGATTCCCTTTCACCTCTTCAGGAAACCCCTGTGGCCCAGGACACAGTGATTGTTTCTCAGAACAGGCACCTCCTATTCTGCTACTGCAGGAACACAACTTGCCTGTCTGCTGCGGTGGTGGTTTAGTCCCTAAGTCATGTTCTACTCCTACAACCCCATGGACTGTAGCCCACCAGACTCCTCTGTCCATGGGATTCTCCAGGCAAGACTATTGTAGTGGGTTGTCATTTCCTTCTCCAGGGAATCTTCCCAACCCAGAAATCGAACCTGGGTCTCTTGCACTGTCAGTGGATTCTTTACTAACAGCTACCAGAGAAGCCTTATGACGTATATCATCTTGGTCACCATTCTCAGAGGACCGCAAGTTAATTCAGCTTCAGGCAGATGCAAGGAGAATCTCTTCTTAACTATGCTATAGGTACAGATGGTAATTATACTGCTTAAAATAGTTTTTAAAAGCTTTATTGAGATATAATTCACATGCTATGAAATTCACCTATTTATACCATTCAGTGGCTTTTGGTCTGTTCAGAATTGTGTAACCATCACCACTCTCCATTTTGGAACATTTCCATTGCCACATAAAGAACTTCTATTCTTTGGCCATCACTCTCTAACCTCTCCCAGGGTTGAGGGTAAGGAACTAGTCGTGTGTATGAGAAGAAAGCTCTGTGGCAATACAAGCATCTATTTTGCTTGAATATGAATCAGTCAAGATCATTGTTTTCAAGTGACAGAAATATGAATCAAACTGGCTTGGGCAAAAGGGAGCATTTATTTTTTTTTAATGTTGATTTTTTTAATTAAAAATTTATATTGGACTATAGTTGATTTCCCTGGTGGCTCAGACAGTAAAGCATCTGCCTACAGTGCGGGAGACCTGGGTTCGATCCCTGGGTCAGGAAGATCCTCTGGAGAAGGAAATGGCAGCCCACTCCAGTACCCTTGCCTGGAAAATCCCATGGACGGAGGAGTGTAGTATGCTACAGTCCATGGGGTCACAAAGAGTCGGACGCGACTGAGCAGCTTCACTTCACTTCACTTCATAGTTGATTTACAATATTGAGTTAGTTTCAAGTGTACAGAAAAGCGATTTAGTCATACATATTTTTGACTTAAATGTAGAAAACTCACCTCACAAATCAATAATTTTTGAAGTTCAACCTAGTTGTCTTCAATTATGAGAGTTGCAAGTTAAGTTTTATTTGGGGCAAAATGAGGACTGCAGCCCAGGCGATGGCACCTCAGATAGCTCTGAGAGACTTCTGCAAAGAGGTGAGGGGAAAAGGTAAATATATATGATTTTTGGTGAAGGAGGAATACATGCAGTCAAGCACATATATTTCCTTAAGGTTTCTACTAGTCTTGTGAAGCTCTGATAGTAACGAGGAGTAGTCATCACCATGAGGGATTTTAGTGATTTTCTAGATATGAGAAGATACAAGAACTGAGCTCATATAATCAGCTCCTGAAAATATCTTAAGTATCTGAAGACCTGTCCTGCCAGTTTTTCCCTGAGCACAGAGTACCTCACTTCTGCTCTCCACCCTGAATTCCTTTCGGGGGGTATTGAAGGTCAGCAGCTTCAGCAGCACATGGCTTAATCCTTGTTGAGGTAGATATGTAGATGGCAAGTGACAATTTATAATTCACAATATACATATATTTATTCTATTTCAGATTCTTTCCCAATAGGTTATCATAGAGTACTGAGGAGTGTTTCCTGTGCTATACAGTAGGTCCCTGTTGGTCATCTACTTTATATATAGTGGTGTGTATATGTTAATCTCAGTCTTTAAGGGAGCATTTATTGACCAACAGGATCCATGAAGTTTGAAGCGAACCATGGGAAGGGCACACAGGCAGCTGGGTCTTAGAAACAGAAGAGGGGTTTGAATACTCTTCTTTCTCCTTTGCCCTTCTTTTCATCTTTTTTCTCAGTGAAACCATTTTCCTCCACATGGCAAGAAAGAGGAGCATGTCCATTTCCTCACATCACATGCTCTCTACCACCAAGAAACTTAGAAATAACCTGGAAGCCTAAAGCCAACAACGTGGACAAATTCCCCTGGAAGACAACCAGGTCAAACTTCAAAAATTGTTGATTTGTGAGGTGAGTTTTCTTCTGGGGGTGGAATGACAATTCATCTATATGACAGAAAACGTGGTTGATGACAGCTGACATCTGGTTATAAATTAAAGATAGAAAGTGATACAAATTAAGAAGCATATTTACTTCTCTACCATGTGCCTAAAATCCAATAATAGTCACGATGCAGATATAGGGGTACCACAAACATCTGTGGTAGATATCATGAAAATAAGCATAAAATAAGGATAGAATGTTAACACAGTCTCATGACAAAGTCCTCTTCAATGGGATGTAAGTGGAAGCAGTGTGTGCAACTTTTAGAAAGTGTCCTTCAAGGGTGTCCTTTTTCCTTCCCCTTTCTTATTCTTTTTTTTTTTTAACTTATTTTGTAATTAGAGGAAAATTGCTTTGCAATATTGTGTTGTTTTCTGTCACACAACAATGTGAATCAACTGTAATAAGATATATATTCCCTTCCTCTTTGGCCTCCCTCCCCTTACCCTCTTTCCCCTTTCTTATTCTTGATGGTTTGACTGAGGATGCAAAGCCTGGCACTGAAGGAGTTATCTTGAATGGTGAAGTGGAATCTGTCTGTAGAGGGTAGTGAGCAACAAGATTGAAATGGCCTGGGTTCCCGAAGACTGTGGAGCCATCATAATAGCCTAGGATTACTTTATTAAAAATTTATTTAGTCATTTATTTGTGGCTGTGCTGAGTCTTTGTTGCTGCGAAGCTTTTTCTCTAGTTCCGGAAAGCTTGATCTACTGTCTAGTTGTATGCATGAACTTCTCATTATGGCGGCTTCTCTTGTGGAGTGCAGGCTCTATGGCTCATGGGCCCAGGAGTTGTGATTCCCAGGCTCTGGAGCACAGGATCAATAGTTGTGTCAGTTGGGCTTAGTTGCTCTGCAGCATGTAGTATCTTCCTGGCCCAGGGATCGAACCCATGTCTCCTGCACTGGCAGATGGCTACAACAGGATGATTGCTGAAAGGTATTCCCTTTATTATTTTTTTTAATTTATTTTAATTGGAGGCTAATTCCTTTACAATATTGTGGTGGTTTTTGCGGTACATTCACATGAATCAGCCATGGGTGAACATGTGTTCCCCGTCATGAATCCCCCTCCCACCTCCCTCCCTATCCCATCCCTCAGGGTCATCCCAGTGCACCAGCCCTGAGCACCCTGTCTCATGCACCAAACCTGGACTGGTGATCTGTTTCACATATGATAATATCCATGTTTCAGTGCTATTCTCTCAAATCATCCCACCCTTGCCTTCTCCCACAGAGTCCAAAAGTCTGTTCTTTACATCTGTATGATGTATACCCTTTAATTTATATACCCCTTAGCCTCTGGGGAAAGCACTGGATGGATGTCTTGGTCAGGGCAGTGCTAGTTCAGTAATGAATAAGCCCCAACACAAGTATGGTTCAGCCTGAGACCCGTGTCCCAGACAAAGGGCTGACTGTCCTCTTTGCAGTGATTCAAGGATGTAGGCTCCCTTCTTCTGGTGGTTCAGCCTTTCCCTCAGGCCTCCTTATCGCAAGCAGAAAGGGAGAGACAGGAGAAATAACACTTTCTAACCTCCTTGTCTGGCAGTGACACATATCACGTGGTCACCTTCTACTGATGACAACTAGTCACTCAAGATTTCATGAAGATGGCAGGGGAGCTGAGAAACATAGCCCCTGGCTGGCAGCTCCTTTCCAGTAGCAACTCTACTATGTGACAGGGAGGACCAGCAGTGATGTTTGGTAGATAGCTAACTTTCTCTGCCATAGGGAGCTTCCATTCAAGAAAAGACACTTATCTGTGGAGAAAGGCAGGCAAAGGGTACTCCTCCATTTTCTCATAGAAAGTCTAAAGTCTGATCAGTTCAGTTCAGTCGTTCAGTCATGTCCGACTCTTTGCGATCCCATGAATCGTAGCATGCCAGGCCATCCTGTCCATCACCAATTCTTGGAGTTTACCCAAACTCATGTCCATAATCACAAACAAAACCCAGTGCCTTGAGACTTGGCTAAAACAGCCAAAACCCACCATCTTCTTAGAGAAGTTCATTACTTTTTCCATTTATCAAAGACAAGTAACCTCTCTCTCTCTTTTGATATCTATTTTTTCTAATTTTATTTTTTAATTGAAATATAGTTGATTTACAAAGTTGTACAAGTTTCAGGTATACACACACACACACACACACACACACACACACACATATATATGTATATATACAGCACAGTGACTCAGTGATATATATGCATATATCCCTGGTAGTTCAGCTGATAAAGAATCCACCTGTGATGCAGGGGACCCCGGTTCGATCCCTGAGTCAGGAAGATACACTGGAGAAGGGATAGGCTACCCATTCCAGTATTCTTGGGATTCCCTGGTAGCTCAGACAGTAAAGAATCGGCCTGCAATGAGGGAGACCTGGGTTGGATCACTGGGTTGGGAAGATCCCCTGTATAAGGGACCAGCCATCCACTCCAGTATTCTTGCCTGGAGAATTCCACGGACAGAGGAGCCTGGCAGTCTACAGTCCATGGGGTTTCAAAGAGTTGGACATGACTGAGCAACTTTTCATTTTCACCTATGTATAGGCGCACTAAGCGCCGGCGGCTGCGAGAGCCGGGCCGTGCACTAAGGGCAGGGGAGAGGAGCTACCCCACGTCCGAGGTCAGGGGCAGCAGCTTAGAGTGCCAGGCTGTGATGGCGCAGGAACGGCCGAGAGGAGCTACCCTGTGTCTGAGGTCGGGACGGCGACCGAGAGGAGCTACCCTGCGTCCGAGGTCAGTGGCTGCTGGGAGGAGCTACTCCATATCGGAGGTCAGGGGCAGCGGCCGGGAGGAGCTACCCCAAGTCCGAGGCCAGTGGTGGCCCGGAGGAGACGCCCCGCATCCGAGGTCAGGGGCGGCCAGGAGAAGCCTCCTCGCGCCCGAGGCCAGGGGCGGTGATCCTGAGGAGCCACCCCTGAGCCCGAACCCGAGGCCAGGGGCAGCACCTGGGAGGAGCCAACCACGCCCGAGGCCACGGCCGGCGGCCGGGAGGAGCAACCCGAGGAGCGGTGGCTGCACAGGCACAGGAGGGCCTAGAGGAGCTGTCCCACGTTGAAGGTCAGGGACTGCGGTGGTAAGGAGATAGCCCTCGTCCGAGGTAAGGAGCAGCAGCTGTGCTTTGCTGGAGCAGCCGTGAAGAGACAACCCACGCCCAAGGTAAGAGAAACCCAAGTAAGATGGTAGGTGTTGCAAGAGGGCATCAGAGGGCAGACACACTGAAACCATACTCACAGAAAACTAGTCAATCTAATCATACCAGGACCACAGCCTTGTCTAACTCAATGAAACCAAGCCATGCCTGTGGGGCAACCCAAGACGGGCGGGTCATGGTGGAGAGGTCTGACAGAACTTGGTCCACTGGAGAAGGGAATGGCAAGCCACTTCAGTATTCTTGCCTTGAGAACCCCATGAACAGTATGAAAAGGCAAAATGATAGGATATCAAAAGAGAATCTCCCCAGGTCGTTAGGTGCCCAATATGCTACTGGAGATCAGTGGAGAAATAACTCCAGAAAGAATGAAGGGATGGAGCCAAAGCAAAAACAATACCCAGTTGTGCATGTGACTGGTGATAGAAGCAAGATCCGATGCTGTAAAGAACAATATTGCATAGGAACCTGGAATGTCAGGTCCATGAATCAAGGCAAATTGGAAGTGGTCAAACAAGAGATGGCAAGGGTGAACGTCGACATTCTAGGAATCAGCGAACTAAAATGGACTGGAATGGGTGAATTTAACTCAGATGACCATTATATCTACTACTGCGGGCAGGAATCCCTCAGAAGAAATGGAGTAGCCATCATGGTCAACAAAAGAGTCCGAAATGCAGTACTTGGATGCAATCTCAAAAACGACAGAATGATCTCTGTTCGTTTCCAAGGCAAACCATTCAATATCACAGTTATCCAAGTCTATGCCCCAACCAGTAATGCTGAAGAAGCTGAAGTTGAACGGTTTTATGAAGACCTACAAGACCTTGTAGAACTAACACCCAAAAAAGATGTCCTTTTCATTATAGGGGACTGGAATGCTAAAGTAGGAAGTCAAGAAACACCTGGAGTAACAG
The DNA here is from genome assembly GCA_006410675.1 of Oreotragus oreotragus. NCBI lineage: Eukaryota > Metazoa > Chordata > Mammalia > Artiodactyla > Bovidae > Oreotragus > Oreotragus oreotragus. Next base: position 91,945 of record SJYX01009828.1, read on the forward strand.
GCAAATTTGGCCTTGGAATGCGGAATGAAGCAGGGCAAAGACTAATAGAGTTTTGCCAAGAAAATGCACTGGTCATAGCAAACACCCTCTTCCAGCAACACAAGAGAAGACTCTACACATGGACATCACCAGATGGTCAACACCGAAATCAGATTGATTATATTCTTTGCAGCCAAAGATGGAGAAGCTCTATACAGTCAACAAAAACAAGACCAGGAGCTGACTGTGGCTCAGATCATGAACTCCTTATTTCCAAATTCAGACTTAAATTGAAGAAAGTAGGGAAAACCGCTAGACCATTCAGGTATGACCTAAATCAAATCCCTTATGATTATACAGTGGAAGTGAGAAATAGATTTAAGGGCCTAGATCTGATAGACAGAGTTCCTGATGAACTATGGAATGAGGTTCGTGACATTGTACAGGAGACAGGGATCAAGACCATCCCCATGGAAAAGAAATGCAAAAAAGCAAAATGGCTGTCTGGAGAAGCCTTACAAATAGCACTGAAAAGAAGAGAGGCGAAAAGCAAAGGAGAAAAGAAAAGATATAAGCATCTGAATGCAGAGTTCCAAAGAATAGCAAGAAGAGATAAGAAAGCCTTCTTCAGCAATCAATGCAAAGAGATAGAGGAAAACAACAGAATGGGAAAGACTAGAGATCTCTTCAAGAGAATTGGAGATACCAAGGGAACATTTCATGCAAAGATGGGCTCGATAAAGGATAGAAATGGTATGGACCTAACAGAAGCAGAAGATATTAAGAAGAGGTGGCAAGAATACACAGAAGAACTGTACAGAAAAGATCTTCACGACCCAGATAATCATGAGGATGTGATCACTAATCTAGAGCCAGACATCTTGGAATGTGAAGTCAAGTGGGCCTTAGAAAGCATCACTAAGAACAAAGCTAGTGGAGGTGATGGAATTCCCGTTGAGCTGTTTCAAATCCTGGAAGATGATGCTGTGAAAGTGCTGCACTCAATATGCCAGCAAATTTGGAAAACTCAGCAGTGGCCACAGGACTGGAAAAGGTCAGTTTTCATTCCAATTCCAAAGAAAGGCAATGCCAAAGAATGCTCAAACTACCGCACAATTGCACTCATCTCACACGCTAGTAAAGTAATGCTCAAAATTCTCCAAGCCAGGCTTCAGCAATATGTGAACCGTGAACTCCCTGATGTTCAAGCTGGTTTTAGAACAGGCAGAGGAACCAGAGATCAAATTGCCAACATCCGCTGGATCATGGAAAAAGCAAGAGAGTTCCAGAAAAACATCTATTTCTGCTTTATTGACTATGCCAAAGCCTTTGACTGTGTGGATCACAATAAACTGTGGAAAATTCTGAAAGAGATGGGAATACCAGACCACCTAACCTGCCTCTTGAGAAATCTGTATGCAGGTCAGGAAGCAACAGTTAGAACTGGACATGGAACAACAGACTGGTTCCAAATAGGAAAAGGAGTACGTCAAGGCTGTATATTGTCTCCCTGCTTATTTAACTTATATGCAGAGTACATCATGAGAAACGCTGGACTGGAAGAAACACAAGCTGGAATCAAGATTGCCGGGAGAAATATCAATAACCTCAGATATGCTGATGACACCACCCTTATGGCAGAAAGTGAGGAGGAGCTAAAAAGCCTCTTGATGAAAGTGAAGGAGGAGAGCGAAAAAGTTGGCTTAAAGCTCAACATTCAGAAAACGAAGATCATGGCATCCGGTCCCATCACTTCATGGGAAATAGATGGGGAAACAGTGGAAACAGTGTCAGACTTTATTTTTTTGGGCTCCAAAATCACTGCAGATGGTGACTGCAGCCATGAAATTAAAAGACGCTTACTCCTTGGAAGAAAAGTTATGACCAACCTGGATAGTATATTCAAAAGCAGAGACATTACTTTGCCGACTAAGGTCCGCCTAGTCAAGGCTATGGTTTTTCCTGTGGTCATGTATGGATGTGAAAGTTGGACTGTGAAGAAAGCTGAGCGCCGAAGAATCGATGCTTTTGAACTGTGGTGTTGGAGAAGACTCTTGAGAGTCCCTTGGACTGCAAGGAGATCCAACCAGTCCATTCTGAAGGAGATCAACCCTGGGATTTCTTTGGAAGGAATGATGCTAAAGCTGAAACTCCAGTACTTTGGCCACCTCATGCGAAGAGTTGACTCATTGGAAAAGACTCTGGTGCTGGGAGGGATTGGAGGCAGGAGGAGAAGGGGACGACCGAGGATGAGATGACTGGATGGCATCACTGACTCGATAGACCTGAGTCTGAGTGAACTCCAGGAGTTGGTGATAGACAGAGAGGCTTGGAGTGCTGCGATTCATGGGGTCACAAAGAGTCAGACACGACTGAGCAACTGAACTGAACTGATATATATATATATATATATTCTTTGTCAATTTCTTTTCCTTTATAGGTTATTCTAAAACACTGAGTATCCAACAAGGACCTATATGGTAGGTCTATTTTATATCTATTTTATATATAGTTGTATGTGTGTGTTAATCCCAAGCTCCTAACAATCTCTTTCTCTTTTGAATAGACTGTATGAAAAAAAAAGTTGTTCATGATTTTTAGGCATTGAGTCTGGCCATCTGAATGTTACCCTAAACAAAGCCACTTAAATATCAAAAGAGGAATGCTAAGTAAATTAGATATAACCATGCTTTGGAGTATTCAGTTCAGTTCAGTTCAGTCGCTCAGTCGTGTCCGACTCTTTGCGACCCCATGAATTGCAGCACGCCAGGCCTCCCTATCCATCACCATCTCCCGGAGTTCACTCAGACTCACGTCCATCGAGTCTGTGATGCCATCCAGCCATCTCATCCTCGGTCATCCCCTTCTCCTCCTGCCCCCAATCCCTCCCAGCATCAGAGTCTTTTCCAATGAGTCAACTCTTCGCATGAGGTGGCCAAAGTATTAACCAGCTGTTAATAGTTACTGTGCAAAAGACTTTATCGACATGAGAAAATATTCATAATGTATTAGGTTAAAAAAAGCAGGGAAACAAATATAATTAAATAACTACTAATCAAAGACTAAAATTAAACAACTAACTCAACTATATGTATCTTCTTCTTCTCTTTTTTTTTAAAGAGAATTGTAATAGACTGCATTATTATCCAAAAACACTTTCCACCTCCTCGAGCAGACTCTGCCCCATTGAGACTGGCTTGGCCAGTGTAGGTGGAAGTGATGTGGTCCTTCCAGGAGAGCTGCAGGTAGGCACTGCTCCTAAGCTTGAGTCCCAGATGCATGATGATGGAGCATAGGGGCAGTCAACACACTGTGGACACACGATCTACAGTGGGAGTGAGAAATAAACACTTATCGATATAAAACAGGAACTGAGCTTATCCTAAAGTCAGAGAATAATCTTTTTTGAAAAAATTAATGAGCATAATTGAGACATGGAAGTAACATGGATGGTTTCTCTTTATTTCACCTTTTCAAAGAAAAACACTTCTGTTTTTTGCTAGATCAGAACATCTTTATTATACCATAAAAGTACTATCTCTTAGTAGAGATTCTTGTCTTCTGATAAAAAGAAAAATAGTCCCAACATGTTCTGACTGAACTTGATGTGCACATGCTGCAAGAAATAGGGGAGGCAGAAGGAACCAGTGGGCAGTGCCATAATGGGTTTCATTCATTTCCATTCAGAGTAAGAATGCAAATGGCCATTTGAGGTCCTAGAACAGACTCCGGCAAAAATGAAAAGGCCATGGCCTTTGAAATGAAATTTAAACCAAGCAGATTGTAAACACAAAAACTGAGGTAGCAGCAATGAATTGACATATGATGGATGCATTCACAGAGCAGGGCAAACTGGATGATGCTGTTATCAGTTATACAAGTAACTCTTATCATATATGTGATGAGTAAAAAAATATGCAGTAACTATTTAAATAGCAATGACATTCAATGAAGAACAAGGTAATTAAAAATTCATATGAGCATTCTATTTGACTTATGATATTTGGGAAATAAATTAAAAGCAATGGCACCCCACTCCAGTACTCCTGCCTGGAAAATCCTATGGACAGAGGAGCCTGGAAGGCTGCGTCTATGGGGTCGCTGAGGGTCGGACACGAATGAGCGANGAAGAACAAGGTAATTAAAAATTCATATGAGCATTCTATTTGACTTATGATATTTGGGAAATAAATTAAAAGCAATGGCACCCCACTCCAGTACTCCTGCCTGGAAAATCCTATGGACAGAGGAGCCTGGAAGGCTGCGTCTATGGGGTCGCTGAGGGTCGGACACGAATGAGCGACTTCATTTTCACTTTTCACTTTCATGCATTGGGGAAGGAAATGGCAACCCACTCCAGTGTTCTTGCCTGGAAAATCCCAGAGACGGGGGAGCCTTTTGGGCTGCCGTCTATGGGGTCACACAGAGTTGGACACGACTGAAGCGACTTAGCAGCAGCAGCAGCATAGCTAACTGACTATAGGGACAATATACTTCAAACTTACAAGGTACAAAGTAAAGGATCTGGAATCATAAAATTCTTGCCATGTGCCACCAAGGGACAAAATGATAAATCATAATAATTATTATAAACTAAAACATTACCCCTTTGTAAAAAGGGAGAGGAAAAAAAACCTCTGATGACATTGCCCTTTGCATCCTGAGTACATTTTTTGTTTCTGCAGTTGGAAAAAAAGGAAGAATGAGAGAAAATCTGAATAAGTGAAGTGAAAGTTGCTCAGTCGTATCTGACTCTTTGTGACCCTCATGGACTATACAGTCCATGGAATTCTCCAGGCCAGAATACTGGAGTGGACAGCCTTTCCCTTCTCCAGGGGATCTTCCTGACTCAGGGATTGAACTGGGATCTACTGAATTGCAGGCAGATTCTTTACCAACTGAGCTATAAGGGAACCCCCAGAGAAAACCTAGCAAAGGCAATGATCTCAGGATGGAGAGGTAATTGATGTAATTGCCAAACAGCTTAACACAAGGCCCACAGGATGTATAAGGTAGGTTTTTTACAGCAGAAATGGACAGCTGCTCACCAAAACTTGGTTTCTTTCCTTTCTGGGCTCATAGCCAGACAGCATTTTCCAGACCCCTTTATAGTTAGCAGTGATCAACCACACCCCCACCCTGCCATGGTGGGGAGTGGGTAAATCTGTTGGAGATTCACCCCAAACTCCCAAGACAAGAATCAGTTCAGTTCAGTCACTCAGTCACGACTTTGTGACCCTATGAATCAGCACGCCAGGCCTCCCTGTCCATCACCAACTCCCGGAGTTCACCCAAACTCATGTCCGTCGAGTCGGTGATGCCATCCAGCCATCTCATCCTCTGTCGTCCCCTTCTCCTCCTGCCCCCAATCCCTCCCAGCATCAGAGTCTTTTCCAATGGGTCAACACTTCGCATGAGGTGGCCAAAGTATTGGAGTTTCAGCTTTAGCATCAGTCCTTCCAATGAACACCCAGGACTGATCTCCTTTAGGATGGACTGGTTGCATCTCCTTGCAGTTCAAGGGACTCTAAAGAGTCTTCTCCAACCCCACAACTCAAAAGCATCAATTCTCCAGCGCTCAGCTTTCTTCACAGTCCAACTCTCACATCCATCCATGACCAATGGAAAAACCATAGCCTTGACTAGATGGACCTTTGTTGGCAAAGTAATGTCTCTGCTTTTTAAAATGCTATCTAGGTTGGTCATAACTTTCCTTCCCAGGAGTAAGTGTCTTTTTTTTTTTTTTGTATTTATTTATTTTTTTACACGAACTCCCAAACATGAACCCCCCTCCCACTTCCCACCCCACATCTTCCCTTCAGATCATCCCCATTTCATGGCTACAGTCACCATCTGCAGTGACTTTGAAGCCCCCCAAAATAAAGTCTGACACTGTTTCCACTGTTTCTCCATCTATTTCCCATGAAGTGATGGGACCAGATGCCATGATCTTCGTTTTCTGAATGTTGAACTTTAAGCCAACTTTTTCACTCCCCTCTTTCACTTTCATCAAGAGGCTTTTTAGTTCCTCTTCACTTTCTGGCATAAGGATAACAAGACAATTAAAGCAGGAGGCTGGGCTCTGCCCAGACAACATATTTCTCATTCCTGAAGTCAGGAAACCTCCCTGACCGCACATGTGCAGAAGGCCCCTTAGCGGTCAAAGGGGAATGATGCTAATACAAGGCTACCCATAGGCCTTTGAGGTAGAATCCATCTTGGCTAAGAGATGTGTGCACACACATGGGAGGATCCTGAGATATGCCAATTATGGACTGTGAACTGGGCAAATCAAAATGACTGGCCTTGGGCTTCCGTGGTGATCCAGTGGTTAAGAGTCCACCTTACAATGTAGGGGGCATTTTGGGTTCCTCTCTCTCTAGTCTCTCACCTCACTCTATGCCCAGAAATCTACTATGAGAATTTCTCTGCCTCCTGACCTGGCCCTCAAGCCTTGAACCCCATGCCATCTTCCCTAGTGCCTGTAAGAAACATTCATGTTTAATGGTCCATTTTCAAGAATAAACGCTAACTTAAGAATGAGGAACTATTCATAACTAGCTTGAATAATGACATTGCTGTTGTAGCAACCGTAGGAGTTACAAAACTGGAAAGTCTGGGCAAACAAAGGGAATATGGGATATCTAGGGTCTCGGGCAGGCTCATTCTATCGGTGAATTCAAAACATAAGAACAGGAATAACTGCATGGGAAAGAGGAAGACAAGATGTCAGTGAGGGGCCAGCCCATAAGGAGGAAGGGAATAAACTTAGGCAACCTCTGGGAAGACTGTTCACCCACTAGTACTCAGCCAATGCGAAACTGGGGGAAGGACTTGCATGCTAGAGAATAAATTGCTTGCTGTAACTGTCCTGGGTGTGCCTGCTCACCAGACACCCAATCTTACAAGACAGTCATTAAAAGTCTTGCTTTCACTGTGTTTTGTGTGTCCAAGTCCATCCTTTGGTTTTGGGGTAGCAAGCATGTTTCTCATATGCCTAGCTCCAAGTTTTCCAAGGGTTCCTCTTTGCATCTATCAGATCCCCTTCACTCCAAGCTTTGGCAGCCTCCACATTGCTGTAGACAGCCTGTTGGGCTGGCAACTAACCAGAAGCCCAAATTATAAACTTTGTGGATGCTCAGTCTCAAGAAATACACTCCAGCATAAACTGGAGGGCATAAGCTCTACAGATAAGGGATCCCTCTTCGGGAAAGTCCTAGAAACATATCTAGACTGGTTCAAAAACACTTCTCTGGCTGTGCTGGGGCAGGCACAAAATGCAAGGAGGGTGTAAGACGTCTGATCAGAAATCAGCTGGCACATAGAGGATGCTTGAAACCCAATCAGGTTTGAAGGGAATTTGGGGGACACCCTAAAATCCTTCAGGTTTCCTGGTCAATGTTCCCAGGATTCCATTTTAGGAGTGCTCTCTTGTTATTAGTTGCAGAGTACTACATGGGAGAATTCCCTTCTAAGCCAGAAGAAACACCTCTGGACTGTATCCTTAAGAATTAGAAATTCTTTGAAATCAAAGGATTAAGAAGAGAGAAACTTCAGTTCTACTACAGCAGTGCCTGGCCTTTGTATAATTTGGGGAACAGAGAAAAATGATCTGAATATGAGTTTTTAAAGTATAATGCCATTTTGCAACTGGATCTTTAATGCTGCAGGATGGGGAAGTGGAGTGAGATCCCCTATGTTCAGGCCTTCTTGCTCCTTTACCAAAATCCCACCCTATATAGCTCTTGCCATTTAAAACCTGGACAACCAGAAGACTTTCCAGACATTTTGGATGATCCCCTTCTAAGTTCTCCTGTCTCTCAGCAGGGCAACCAACCTCTCCCTGCCCCTGACAGTATTCCTACCTCTCCCTAGCCACCTACTTCTGCAGAGCCACCTACTTCTCCTGGCCCCTCCGACCAATTCCAAACTCCACCTCCCTATGTCCCTCAAACTCCATCTCCCTGTGTCTCTCCTTACCCTCTGTTATCTCAAGAAACAGAGACTAGTCCTTCTGGGGTAACATGCAGTGGAACTTCCTATCACCCAGGACCAGAGAAATTGTACTTTATCTTAGGGAAGTGGCAAATGGTGAAGGAACAATCAGAATACTTGTGCCTTTCTCTTTAACCGAGTTAGCCCATTGCTTACAGGAACTGGGTAGATTTTCTGAAGACCCAGTAAATTTGTTGAAGGGTTTCATGCCCTCATTCTGGTCTATGATTTAACTTGGAAGGATGTGCAAGGAGTTCTATCTATCTGCTATACTCCTGAAGAAAACAGAAAGTCTGGATTGTAGCTCAGGGGCATGCTGACCAGCTTGCTGGAAATCAACCTGAACACAATGCTATGAGTGGAGATGCAGTCTCAAATCAGGAACCCTCTTGGAATTATAATTCCCAGAAGCACATGATCCAATTAGAAGGGATGAGAAAGTATATCAAAAAGTCATTTAACTAGGAAAAATGTTAAGGAGTGACCCAGGCAGAAAAGGGAAATCCAGTCCTTCTTATGGAGACTTTTAGGAAACATACCAGTAAAGATCCCTTCAACTCTGAAGGTCAGTCCCCGCTGGGACAGCATAGCCAGTCTGCCCCTGATATTAGACGTAAACTCCTGAAGTTGCAATTTGGCTCACAAACGCCCATGCTCCACTCCTAGATATGGCTTCTGGGTATTTAATAATAAAGACCAAGCTCAGCAGTAGAGAGGACCCAGTGTGGGAAAAGACAGGCCAGGGCTCATGTGTAACTGGCAGCCATTGCTGTCAGACATGCTTGTGACCTCAGGCCAACCCACGGGGTCCAAGAAAGTCCAACTATCCATCTGGAGGTAAGGCCAACAAGGAGCAACATTACAAACGCAAGTCAAATGGTCACTGGGCCTGGATTGCCAGAAAGAGCCCCCCAGACCACGCCCAACTTGCAAACAGAGTTCATTGGAAGAGGGACTGCCCTCAGTCCTGTAGGAGAAGGGGGCTCCTGCTTCTGAGATGGCCATGCCGGATGACTGAGGTGGCCTGGGGATTCTGGTGGGTACCCCCCACTCGCCAGTGAGAAGTCGATCTCTATCAAGGAGCCTTGGGTAGTCCTTGGCGTGACAGAAAATCGATTTCTTAATTGGTATGGGAACCACTGACTATGTCTTAATTTCTCACGTTGGACCTCTCTCCTCCAAAAGCTGCACTGTGACTGCTGTCAGTTGAAAGCTTTGCACCCATTATTTCACTGGGCCCCTCACTGGCCAATTGGAGCAATGGTTGATTTCATACGCCTTTCTAGCTATACCTCAGTGTCCTACCCCTATCCTTGGGAGGGACCTTCTGAGCTCCCTGGGGTCCGTTAGGAGGCCATTGAGAAGCCCCTTATTTTGACTCTAAGACAGACCAGCCATAATAGCAATTCTATTCCCAGCTATATCCTACAGGCAGTAGACTTTTCAGTAAGGGACAAAAGACTCCCTGGAAGGGCCATAAATGCCCAGCCTCTAAGGATTAGCCTTAGGCCAGAAACTGCCTATACTAACAAGGGACAATATCCTACAAAGCTGGAAGTGAAGAAGGGTTTACAGCCTCTCATGGATAAAATTCTAAAGCACGGCCTCTTGGTGCCCTGCCAGTCTCTGTGCAACACTCTTACTCTTCCAGTTGTTAAGCCAAAGGGGGAATATAGGGTGGTTCAAGGCCTGACAGCAGTGGCCCCTTTACGTCTCCTCCTGGCCAGTCATAACCTATTAACCCAAATCCCTGAGGACACTACTAGACTAAGGGTAAGGCGTCTAGTAGTGTCCTCAGGAATTTGGGTTAATAGGTTATGATTGGCCAGGAGGGGATGTAAAGGGGCCACTTTATTTTCTTGGGCTCCAAAATCACTGCAGATGGTGACTGCAGCCATGAAATTAAAAGATGCTTGCTCCTTGGAAGAAAAGCTATGACCAACCTAGACAGCATATTAAAAAGCAGAGACATTACTTTGCCAACAAAGGTCCATCTAGTCAAAGCTACAGTTTTTCCACTAGTCATGTATGGATGTGAGAGTGGGACCATAAAGAAAACTGAGCACTGAAGAATTGATGCTTTTGACTTGTGGTGTTGGAGGAGACTCTTGAGAGTCCCTTGGACTGCAAGGAGATCCAACCAGTCAACCCTAAAGGAAATCAGTCCTGAATATTCATTGGAAGGACTGATGCTGAAGCTGAAGCTCCAATAACTTTGGCCACCTGATGTGAAGAACTAACTCAGTGGAAAAGACCCTGATGCTGGGAAAGATTGAAGGCAGGAGGAGAAGGGGATGACAGAAGATAAGATGTTTGGATGGCATTACTGACTTGATGGACATGAGTTTGAGCAGGCTCTGAGAGTTGGTGATGGACAGGGAAGCCTGGTGTGCTGCAGTCCATGCGATTGCAGAGTCGGACATGACTGAACAACTGAACTGAACTGAGGACACTAAATGGTTTATTGTACTCAATCTCTTTTGCCTTCTTTTGCATCTGAGTTCATTCCTCATCACACTATATGTTTGCCTTCGAGTAAGACCAGGTCTGACTCAGTCTGGAGTTCCTCAGCCTATAGGATATTTTCCAAGCAAACTCTTCCAAGCAACTAGACTCCACAGCCTGAGGTTGGCCTGGTTGCCTCCAGGCAGTAGCTATTACTGCTTTATTGGTAGAAGAAGCTAATAAGCTTACCTTTGGACAGCTGCTGGAAGTCCAGACCCCTCATCAAGTACAAGGAATTCTAAGATAAAAGGCCACCGTCGGTCACTGGAGGCTACTCTATCAAGTACCAGGCTTTGCTCCTTGACTCCCCAGAGTTAATCCTCAAAACTTGCCACACTTTTAACTCTGCCACCTTAACGCCTGACGAAAGCCCAGAGTTAACACATTCTCATCTTGAAACCCTTGGCCAGATCTATGCCTGTAGTTTTGACCTCACAGACCAGGCCATAAAAAACCTTGAGGAAAAATGGTTTATGGATGGCAGTAGTTTTGTTAGAGACAGAGTCAAGAGGGTGGGCTTCCCTGGTGGCTCAGAGGTTAAAGCGTCTGCCTCCAATGCGGGAGACCTGGGTTTGATCCCTGGGTCGGGAAGATCCCCTGGAGAAGGAAATGGCAACCCACTCCAGTATTCTTGCCTGGAGAATCCCATGGACGGAGAAACCTAGTAGGTTACAGTCCATGGGGTCGCAAAGAGTCGGACATGACTGAGTGACTTCACCTCACCTCACCTCAAGAGGGCAGGGTATTGCTATTGTGAGGAGAATCCCAGGGATGGGGGAGCCTGGTGGGCTGCCGTCTATGGGGTCACACAGAGTCGGACACGACTGAAGTGACTTAGCAGCAGCAGCATCATAGCGTCATAGCAACAAAACCTGTGCTACCTAACACCCCGGCCCAAAAGGCTGAACTAATAGCTCTAACTTGAGCCTGAATCTTAGGGGAAGGAAAGATTGTAAATACACACACAGATCCAGAATATGTCTTCTTTGTTTTACATGCCCTCGCAGCTATCTGGGAAGAGAGAGGACTTTTAATTGCAGGAAACTCCTCTACAAAGTATGGGGCTGAGATTTTACATCTCATAGAAGCTGTTCAAAAACCAACATAGGTGGCACTCACTTCCACAGGCACCAAAAGAAATTCTCAAATTTCCTAAGGAAACAGCAGGGCAGATTCGGAAGCAAAGAGAATAACCCTGATGCCCATCAGCAAAACGTCTCTAATTCCATCCCTTACCCCTTCTAACTTAGTTATACCCTGGTACTCAGATTCTAAAGAGAATTGGGCGCGAGACAGAGGGAAAACTAAGGAAAGAGATGGCTGGTGGCACAAAAATCAGAAATTGCTCATCTCTCTTTGACCAGTGGAAAATTATTAAAGGGCCACATGACTCCATCTGGGGAGAGATACAATGTCTGCGATTATTTTCCAACTTTTTACAGGGAAAGGGCTCCTGGAGACAAAAGAGTTACTCAAGCCTGTGCCCTCTGAGCCACCCATAATCCAGGAGGCAATAAGCCTCTTCCTCTTGCTAGTCTTGTCTCGTGATATGGGACTTATCCAGGAGAAGACTGGCAAATAGATTTCACTCAGATGCTCTCTTTCCAAGGCTTCAACTACTTATTAGTCTTTATAGATACATTGGGGGGGGGTTTCCTTCATAGCTCAGTCTGTAAAAAGTCTGCCTGCAATGCAGAAGACCTGGGTTTGATTCCTGGGTTGGGAAGATCCCCTGGAGAAGGAAGTGGCAACCCACTCTAGTATGCTTGCCTGGAGAATCCCATGGACAGAAGAGCCTGGCAGGCTACGGTCTATGGGGTTGCAAGAGTTGGACACGACTGAGTGACTAAGCACAACATAGATACTTCTACTAGATAGATAGAGGCCTTACCCACTAGAACAGAGAAGGCAGCTGAAGTGACTAATTCACTGTTAAAGGAAATTGTTCCTAGATTCAGATTGCCCTGTCACCTTCAGAGTGACCAATGGACCTTCGTTGGTAGCAAAGGTCATGCAACAGCTTTTGCAGGTTTTAGGAATTAAATACCACCTTGATTCATTCTGGAGACCTCAGTCCTCAGGAAAAGTGAAACAGGATAATCATACTCTAAAGAAAATTTGGGTAAAAACTCTGTCAGGAAATATCGGAGTCAGGGTATCGCCTGCTTCCAATAGCCATCTTAAGGGTCAGGACAGCTCCTAAAACAATTACTAAGCCTTTTGAAATGACATACGGAAGGCCATTCCTTACTCCGGACATGCTAACTGACCCAGAAACCCAGGCTCATCTTAAGTACATTATAAATCTGGGCCAGGTCCAGAAGACTATACAAGAATATGGCAACAGAGTGCAGCCCGCTCCAGATGACAGTCTCAGCTACCCTGTTGTAAAATGTGGAGACTGGGTACTTTCAGAGACCTGGAAGAATGAGTACCATGGCAACCAGCTACTCCCCAAATGGAAGGGTCCTTACCAAGTGTTGCTGAGCACTCTTACAGCAGTCAAACTCCAGAGGGTCATCAGCTGGGTTCATCTGTCCAGGATTGAACCTGTCCCTAGTGATAGGTTATAGGAACCTGAGGAACCACATTCCAGCCACCCCTGTGAATCCACCTCTTCCTCTAAGTCTCCCCAGGATCCAGAAGACCAGAACAGTCTAAATTCCAGGTGGATGGGTGGAAGAAGATCTGAGGCTACTATCCAAAAATAAAATAAACACTTCTTAGACTCTAGGCTTCTCCTGTGGCTCAGCTGGTAAAGAATCTGCCTGCAATGCAAGATACTGGGTTCGATCCCTGAGTTGGGAAGATCCCCTGGAGAAGGAAAAGGCTACCCACTCCAGTATTCAGCCTGGAGAATTCCATGTACTGTATAGGCCATGGGGTCACAAAGAGTCAGACAGGACTGAGCTACTTTCACTTTGTACTAAAAAAACTAAATCAGACTCTAGGCTAAGTACAGGCTAAGTACCCATAGTTTCTATCTTCATTTTGCTTCCTGGTACTCCAATGCACCTTCCACTTCCACTCCAAACCACATACAGAGTAATTGATATGCTCTGGTAAATTCAGATAAGTATTGTTTTCTCTGCTCTCATTCTTGCTCTCGGAATTCACTGAACTTTTCTGCCCATGCTGGGTGACTTAAATATGACCCTGACTGGTGCTACTACGAAGCTACTAATTGCCTTAGCTTTTCTATGTGTATTTCCCTTATCTACAGGCTGGACGGAAAACTCTGGTTCACATTGCATCAACTCTTTCTTCCTCTACTAGGTTGACAGAATGCTGGATTTGTTTACCCAGAGCAAAGTTCATCACGGGCCATGGCGATCCCTTTATCCATCTCATAAGGAATTTTAGCCAAATTCATGATGGAAAATGGTCTTCTACTAGAGACCCGTCTCAAAACAGTCATGTACAGGGTCAGAATTGTTCATTTTCCTACTGAAGAAACTTCTAACGTCTCTTGCCTAACCCAACCCTCCCAGAAGGAGACTTGGGACCAACAGGTTCAGAGCTTCCATTTTGGAAATAGAGAAAGATATGCTGATCTTGTACAACCAGAATCCTACCCTTGCTAGAGCCTCTGATTATAATAGTCTTACTGATCTTTAGCCCCTGCTTCTCTAATCTAATTATTTAGTTTGTTTTCTCTAGAGCGTCACCGGACAATGGTGCTATGCAGGGACTCCAGCCACTCCCCACAGCAGATCCTGCTGAAACCACAACAGAAGTCACTTCTGGGGCCCATTTAATAAGACAGAGTGAGAGCTCCATGACCCCAACCAGGTGGGGTCTACAAGCCTCTATCTAGCCTGAAGAAGTTACAGAAGACAGACCTCCACTCTTCATTTTCCCAATAAAGTTTTTTTTGGCTTACATCTCTGAGGGGGGATTTGAGACAGGAGGTAGATGGGCACCCCCAGGATAAAGTGATTGGAGATTTACTCCCTAAGGACCAAAACTCCAAAATAAGAATAGCAGGACAAATAAGAGAGGAGACTGGGCCCTGCCCAGACCATATATTTCTCATTCTTAAAGTGAGGAGACCTCCCCAACCACACATGTGCAGAAAGGCTGCTTGGAGGTCAAATGGGTATGATGCTAACTAAGGCCAGGCCACCCTTAGGCCTTTGAGATAGAATCCATCTTGGCTAAGAGATGCATGTACACATGGGAGGATCCTGAAATATACCAAATATGGACCGTGAACCAGATAAATAATAATTGGCTCAAGAGAACCTGGAAGAAATGCCCCATATAAGTGATTTAAACTGCCATGAGGGTACAACTCACTTCCTCTGAGTCTGCCTGTGTGTCTATCCATATATACTGTACTCTTTTTCTTCCTAATAAACAAAACTTGTTTCACTACTTTCCGTCTTTAGAGGAATCATTTCTGCAAAGCTGAAGGGCCAGGGCCCTTGTCACTGACCACTGATTTAGTGGCTAAAATTTGGTTCTCTTTCCACCGTGACCCAGCCTCAGTCCCTGACTGGGAATCCAAGTCCTGCTTCAAGGTGTTGCTGGCTGAGGTCACCTGAGATCAAAACTATTAAAGATTGAAAAAAAAAAAAAAACCCAAAAAACCACTAAGACAAAAATTGAGCTTTGAGTGGAAGAGAGAACACTTTGCATCCTTAGTAGAAGCCAAGTTTTTCCTAGCACTTAGCTTTGAAAAGGGACAAATTTTGAAGACCACCCACTAAGTATACACAGCACAGAATTAAATGCTTTTCATATAGGTCCCTGGAAAAGAAACATATTTAGGCAAAGAGAAAGGAAAATGCAGTGTCTGATGTTTTTAGTCACTGAAGTCCATCACACGTTAAAGAATGGCTGATACTAAATGACTGGAATCCAGTCAAAACATTTTTACGTGATGTAACTAGAATGAATTGCCTGTTAAAAGCTGACTTATTGAGATATAACTCACACTCCATATAATTCACCCATTCATTCAACATGTGCAGTGCCATGTTTTTAGCATATTCACAAAGCTGTACGACCGTCGCCCATCTAATTTTAGAAGATTTTCATCCCCCTTGGAAGAAACTATATACTAATTAATTCCTTGTCCTTCATTCTCCATTCCCACAACCCAAAAAAATCACTCCTCTACTCTGCTGCTGCTGAGTCATTTTAGTTGTGTCTGACTCTGTGCAACCCCAGAGATGGTGGCCCACCAGGCTCCCCTGTCCCTGGGATTCTCCAGGCAAGAACACTGGAGTGGGTTGCCATTTCCTTCTCCAATGCAGGAAAGTGAAAAGTGAAAGTGAAGTCGCTCCGTCGTGTCCAACTCTTAGTGATCCCATATACTGCAGCCTACCAGGTTCTTCCGTCCATGGGATAGCCCAGGCAAGAGTACTGGAGTGGGTCACCAGTGCCTTCTCCGCTCCTCTACTCTAGACCACTACAAATTTGCCTACTCGGAACATACAAATGGAGTCATACAAAATGTGATTTATTTATTGGCTGGCTCCTTTCACTTTGTTGTTCTTTAGTTGCTTACCACTGTTTTTGCCGTTCATCTATGTCATAGTACGTGTTGGTACCCCATTCCTTTTTATTGCTGGATGACATTCTATTGTGTGCTTATACCACATCTAATTTATCCATTTATCGGTTGCTGAATATTTGGGTTGTTTCCATTTTAGGCTATTATGAGTAATACTACTATTTGTCCACAAATTATGTAAGCTTCATTTCTCTTGGGTATAAACATCTAGGGGGCTTCCCTGGTGGCTCAGTGTTAAAAGAATCTGCCTGCAATGCAGGAGACCTGGGTTCAATCCCTGGGTCAGGATAATCCCCTGGAGAAGGGCATGGCAACCTACTGTAGTATTTTTGTTTGGAGAATCCCATGGATAGAGGAGCCTGGCAGGCTACAGTCTATGGGGCTGCAGAGTCGGACAAGACTGAAGTGACTTAGGACCAGTATTCTTGCCTGGAGAATTCTGTGGACAGAGTAACCTGGTGGGCTACAGTCCATGGGGTCGAAAAGAGTCCGACATAACTGAGCGGCTAACACATACATAAACCCCTAGGGGTAGAATTGATATGTCTTAAGGTAATTCTATGTTTAATCATTTGAAGAATTATCAGATTGTTTTCCAAAGTGGCTGCACCATTTTACATTCCCCTAAGCAATGTAGGAGTTTTCACTTTTTCCACAACCTTATCAACACTTGTTATTTTTTTAAATTTTATTTTAATTGGAGGATAATTAAAATATCATGATGGTTTCTGCCATATGTCAACATGAATCAGCCATAGGTATACTTATGTTCTCAATACTTGTTATTATCTGACTTTTTGGATTATTGTCATTTTAGGGAGTGTGAAGTGGTATCTCATTGTGGCTTTGATTGGTATTTCCCTAATGAAATAATGTCGAATATACTTTCCTGTATATATTTTGATTATTGGCTACTTGTAGATGTTCTTTGCAAAAAAGCCTATCAAGTCCTTTGTTCATCTTTAAAGTGGCTATCACTGAGTTTTATTTTTTAAAAATGTATATTCCAGATACCAGTTCCTTATCAGATGCACAAGGGCTTCCCAGGTGGTGCTAGTGGTAAAGAACCCACCTGCCAATGCAGGAGATCTAAGAAACTCGGGTTCAATCCCTGAGTCAGAATATCCCCTGGAGGAGGGCACAGCAACCCACTACAGTATTCTTGCCTGAAAAATCCCACGGATAGAGGAACCTGGTGGGCTGCAGTCCATAGGGTCCCACAGAGTAGGTGACAACTTAAGCGACTTCCATTCAGTTCAGTTCAGTCGCTCAGTCGTGTCCAACTCTGTAACCCCATGGTCTGCAGCACGCCAGGATTCCCTGTCCATCACCAACTCCCAGAGCTTACTCAAACTCATGCCCATAGGGTTGGTGATGCCATCCAACTATCTCATCTTCTGTAGTTCCCTTCTTCTCCTGCCTCCACTCTTTCCCAGCATCAGGGTCTTTTCCAGTGAGTCACTTTGTATCAGGTGGCCAAAGTATTGGAGTTTCAGCCTCAGCATCAGTCCTTCCAGTGAATATTCAGGACTGATTTCCTTTAGGATCGACAGATTTGATCTCCTTGCAGTTCCAAGGGACTCTTAGCATGGGCCAGGTGTATGATTTTAGAATATTTTCTCCCATTCTGCACATTGTCTTTTCACTTTCTTCAACTGTCTTTTGAAGCACAAACCCTTTTAATTTCCATGAAGTCCAGTTTAACTATTACTTGTTTTTTCACTCGTGCTTTGCTGTTGTATCCAAGAATTCATTGTCTAACTAAAGATAATGAAAATTTACTCCTTTATCTTGTGATTTTTACAGTTTCACCTCTTACATTTATTATCCATTTTGAATTAATCTATCTATTGTGTGAAAATGGGTGGGGGGTGTCCTATTTGCTCTTTTTCATGTGGATATTCAATTCTCCTAGATTGCTTTGTTGAAAAGACCAATCTTTCCCTCGTGTAATTGTTTTGGCAAGTTTGTTGAAAATCATTTGACCTTAAACAAGCAGGTTTATTTCCAGAACTCTCAGTTCTATTCAGTTGATCTTTATCTACTTACAATGAGAACTCTTTGCTTAAAACTGCTATGGACTTACAGCAATAACTTCTCTTCACTGATTCTTAGGCTTTTAGACAATCCATCATTGCTTAATTCCATGGCAAAGCTTCCAGAAGTGCTAAATGACAAACTGTCCCCCCACCCCCCAAATTAAAGCGAATTAAAATACATTTGCTTTGAGAAGGTTCTAAAAAAAAAAATCCAAAACATTCTGGGGTGTGGTAGCATTTGAGCAAGAAATAACCGGCCTGGTTCACTGGCTCCATTGTTTGTTAGAATGTCTCTCCCTGTCTCCTCAGGGATGGGCACTCTCAAAGATCATTATCCATAGAGAGGAGGAGGGCAGAGTTTCGACTCCCATCAGTTACTTTCTTCCCCATGAGCAAGCGTTGAGACGTCTCTGAAAGCCAAAGAAATTTCTGTAATCTGTAGAATTTTTCAGCCACCTTTCCAGAATGTGATTTCAATGCTACCAAAGCTAAGAAGCAGAAGCGCACACAGGTGGTCGTCGCAGGTGCCCCCTCGCCTGAGAGCGTCGCCGGGCCTTAGGAACGCCAAGGTCCTGTTGGCACCTGCTCGCCGAAGGCGCCAGAGCCCTTGGCCGCTCAGTTCCCCTTCTTGGGCTAAGCTTTCCCCGCCCCCGCCACGCGCCCTCGGCCCTCCTTTAAAGAGCACCGCGGGTCCAGAGTTGCCACGATGCCGCCCTCCTGCGCGCTCGCTGCGCGCCACCCCGGGGCTGTTCCGCTGGCTGGCCGCGAGACCTGTTTTTTCCCCCGGGGGCAGGTCGGAGGGCCCCGGCTCCTTCGCTTCGGCGTCGGCGGTGGCGCTGGGCACCTGGCGCTCGGAGAAGCCCGGGGCCCGGCGCGCGGCGCCGGGGGTGGCGGGGCGGCGGCGGCGGCGGGCCCCACCCTCGCCAGGGCCGGCGTGCGGGCTGGCTGGGCCCGGGGGCGTGGACGCAGACTCGGGAGGACGCGGCAGCCGGCCCGGGACCTAGGCGCTGCGGCCATGACCTCGCCGTGGAGAGAAGTGCTCCTGGAGAGCCTCCTGGGTAAGCCGCGGCCGCCCGCCCTCGCCCTACCGGGAACCACGGTGCTCGGCGGGCTTGGCTGAGCCCCGGGGGGAAGAAAGCAAGCTCGGTGCCCGGAATAGAGATGCTTACCGTCCCCTGTCACCTTCTGCTGCTGAAGGCATTTTAGAAAAGAGAGAAACCCCTAGATTGAGGTTCCGAGGATCTGGCGCTCCCCCGAGTCTTCCCGAGCTCCTATGCCACCCTGGTGTTGCGCCCAACGGGCACGACTTCACCTGTCGGCCTCGAACCGCGAGGCTGGTACCAACCCCGAGTCCCCTCACCGATGACCTTTAACTGAATAAATTTCAGTACCGAGCTTTGGCTTCCCAAGCGGCTCAATGGTAAAGAATCTGCCCTCCAGTGCAGGGGACTCCATTCCTGGCTCAGGAAGATCCCTTGGAGGAGGAAATGGCACCTTTCAGAAGGGGGCGCCGTTCCCCACTCCCTCGGCGCCCTGGCTGTAACACTCAGGGCCGTGTCTGCTGCTTGGGTTGGCCCGGCACGAGTGGGCTTGGGTGGTGGTCGCACATTGTGAGCATTTGGCCAAATACATCCGACATGGGACACGAGTCCCGTCGTGTGTTCCCTTAGCAGCTTTGCAAAAAGTACCAGGAACAACTATTGCTGATATTGTCTGAGTTGTGTGGTTGAAATCAGAACTCCCAGACAGATGTTTGGGAGATTGGTAGCTCACAATGAAAAGAAGGGGTGCCTTCCTAAGAACTGGGTTTTCTGGGAGCTGGTAATGCTGGGGCGTGGGGGATGGCGGGGAGGCTCATTATTTGGCCCAGTCTGTATCTCACAAGTACAAGATGTAAAAAGAATTATGCCCTCAGTAGGTACCTTGGGTGCTAGGTACTCTGTGTACTTGATCTTTTTTAATCCTCATAACTCTGTGGGGTGGTTAAAAGTACTGTTTTCCTTGGTTTTCACTTTGCTGCTATTTGCTACTTTTGTGACCTTAGGCAGTTAATTAACTTTCAGAATCTCTGGAGTTCTTGCTGTTTGATTTTGCATTTGTAAAGGAGGAGTAGAAATAGTGTTAGTTTCATAGGACACAGGTTGTCTGAGGAATCAGAAAGAAGATTCCTGTGAACACTTAGAGCCTCACATGTGTTAAATGTCCATTGGTTAAGTATCATCACTGTAGAAGATTACAAGGTCGGCAGATGTGAAAGAAGCTTCAAATCTGGATTTTCCACTACCCCACACTGCCTCCTAAGGCTTAGGTTTAAAGTAGTCTACTCACAAGAAAAAGGATTATTTCCTAACTAACCTGCCTTTGGCTGTAGTCTGGAGTGGGAAGAAGGAGTTCTATTGTTTTTTGCTGTTTTTTATTTTCACTATATTTCTCATTAAAGAAAAGTCAACTTAGTTGAGGAAATTTTTTCAGAGTCCTGACAGGAAACCAGATTGAACCTAGATGGCTGAGATGAAGAGCCTTTAATAAAGGGACTGCCACCTTACAGGGCTTTCCTGGTGGCTCAGATGGTTAAGAATCTGCCCACAATGAAGGAGACCTGGGTTTGATTCCTGATTTGGGAAGATCTCCTGGAGAAGGGAATGGCTACCCACTGCAGTATTCTTGCCTGGAGAACTCCACAGACAGAGGAACCTGGTGGACTGCAGCCCATTGGGTTGCAAAGAGTCAGGCACCACTGAGCTACTTTCACTTTACCTACCTGTATGAACCTAGACAGCATATTAAAAAGCAGAGACATTACTTTGTCAACAAAGGTCCGTCTAGTCAAGGCTATGGTTTTTCCAGTAGTCATGGATGGATGTGAGAGTTGGACTATAAGTAAAGATGAGCGTCGAAAAATTGATGCTTTTGAATTGTAATGTTGGAGAAGACTCTTGAGAGTCTCTTGGACTGCAAGGAGATCCAACCAGCCCATCCTAGAGGAGATCAGTCCTGGGTGTTCTTTGGAAGGACTGATGTTGAACCTGAAACTCCAATACTTTGGCCACCTGATACGAAGAGCTGACTCATTGGAAAAGACCCTGATGCTGGGAAAGATTGAGGGCAGGAGGAGAAGGGGACGACAGAGGATGAGATGGTTGGATGGCATCACTGACTCAAAGGGTATGAGTTTGGGTGAACTCTGGGAGCTGGTGATGGACAGGGAGGCCTGGCGTGCTGTGGTTCTTGGGGTCACAAAGAGTTGGACACAACTGAGCAACTGAACTGAACTGAACTGAACTGATGAATGAGGTTGAAGGGACAAACAGGGGATATTGAGGGACTGAAAACAGCTGGAAGCCATTCTCATCCTGGGCCTGAGAAGGGGATGGAATTCTCTTACTGGAACCCAGCTAAGGCCAGAGCCATGAAGGAGGGCAGCCAGCCAGAGCAGTTGTAGTAGTAGTAGTTGTTGTTGTTTAGCTGTTAAGTCGTGTTCAGCTCTTTGCAACCCCATGGACTGTAACCTGCCAGGCTCCTCTGTCCATGGGATTCTCCAGGCAAGAATACTGGAGTGGGTAGCCATTCTGTTCTGCAGGGGATCTTCCCAACCCAGGGACTGAACCCTGCACGTGTCCCTTGCATTGGCAGGTTGAGTCACCAGGAAAGTAGTCCAGCTGTAGCAGAAGGAAGGGCTATTGTCTGAAACAGTGACAAAGTTACACTTTCTCTCTCTCTTAAAAACTGGTTTTTCCCTTTTTCTCTCCTAGGATATGTTTCTTGGTCTCTCTGCCATGACCTGAGCCCAGTGATCTATTACTTTCCCCTGCAAACGCTAGGACTCACTGGGTTGGAAGGTTTTGCTGTAGCATTTCTTTCTCCATTATTCCTCACAATTACTCCTGTCTGGAAACTGGTTAATAAGAAATGGATGCTAGCCTTGCTGCGGATAATTACTGTTGGTAAGATTTAAAAGTGATTCCTTAAGTTTCTTTTCTTTTAGTTAAAAATCCAGGGAAAATATGTAGACTGTTCTTTGAATGCTAAATGATTAAGTAAAAAATAAAAGATGTCTCTTTCTCTTACTACTGCCTTCAAGAGTTTTAGTAGAATTGTAAGTCTAGACCAAGAGTCAGCATATTTACATTTTTAACTTTTCTGTCAGATTGGAAAATTTTAAGGACCCCTGAACTGAAGAGAGGAAAGATACTTTGGAGATGTGAAAGTATTAAATATGTTTTTGTTCTTTTTTCCAACTATGATACAAAACTCAGAAGTCATTAAAGAGTTGTTAAATGATAATGCATAAAAATATGGAAATTATGAATGATGAACATTGTAGTAAGCAAAGGTAATCAATAAATTAGGAAAATATTGCAACTCTTCTAGTCAAAGGGCTAATTTCACTAATATATGGAGTTTTTACAAATCAGTAATAAAAGGACCAATAACTAAATAGAAGAGAAAGCAAAGGATATGATCTCGGGAAGATCCACTGGAGAAGGGATAGGCTACCCACTCCAGTATTCGTGAGCTTCCCTTGTGGCTCAGCTGGTAAAGAATCCACCTGGAATGGGGGAGCTCTGGGTTTGATCCCTGGGTTGGGAAGATTCCCTGGGGAAGGGAAAGGCTACCTACTCCAGTATTCTGGCCTGGAGAATTCCATGGACTGTATAGTCTATGGGGTTGCAAAGAGTCGGACACGACTGAGCGACTTTCACTTTCAATAAAAGGACCAATAACTCAATAGAAGAGAAAGCAAAGGATATGATCAGTTTACTGGAAAGGAAATATAATTTGTTCTTTAAAGATACTAAAGGGTGTAGAATACAAATCATATATATATATTTATTTATTTATAGATAGTTTCTCATATCAGATTGATAAAGAACAAACTTAGATAACACTATTGTAAGCATGGGAAAACAGGCACTCATGCATTGCTGCTGGGAATGTAAATTTGAACAGCTTCTGCAAAGGATAATTTAGCAGTGTTTATCAAAATTACAACTCTGTATTTTTCACTCAGCAATTCCACTTATGGGCATATATCCTATAGATAAACTTACATATGTGTCAAATGATAAAAATGAAAGGTTATTTAATCACTGTAGCAATATTTATAATAACAGTGTCAGAAATAATCTAAATGTCCTCCATACGGGATAGGTTAGGTTAGGTTAAATTTTGGTTATGAAACTGGGAGTACTATAGAATACTATGCAGCTATACTAAAAATGAGAACATTTATGTAAGGAAATGGAATGTTCTTCAATAGTAAGTGAGAAAAAAAGAAGCACTAAACAATATGTTCAGAATACTAACATTTGTGTAAAATAGGCCAGATGAGATATATTTAGTAATTAATTGAACATGCGTTAAATAGGTCCAAAAGTATTTTAAAACACACTGATAATTTTGTTGCTTCTAAGGTGAAAAATTTGATATTGAGACAGATATGAAGATGAAACTTTGCACTGTATACCTTTCATAGTGTTTGAATTCTGGATTTCAATATGTTACATTGCCAAAACCCAGTAATTAAAAAATATACACTTACTATCACAAAGACTTGAAGTTATTATATTAATAAATATTGAGAGACCTTGGAAAAGTACTAGTGGTAAAAAAAGTAAGAATGTGAGGTCATGGAGAAAAAGTTTATAAAACAAAAATACCAGTCGCACAGAGTCGGACACGACTGAAGCGACTTAGCAGCAGCAGCAGCAGTCTGGTTGAATCTGTAGCTGAAAAGTACTACCTGTCTTGCCCTTTTGCTATAACACAGTTGGTTTCTCTGAGTTTTCCAAGTGGCATTTGTTCATGAACCAACCATGCTGTGTGTATTTCTTCTGTCTAGGAACAGTGACTGAAATCACTAGGAAATTCACCTTCCGTTTTTCTGTGCATCAGTCCCTGAAGAAGGCAGAACATGGTTAGTGAGTGTAGCAAGCTCTGTGGTTACCCACAAAGATCTGAAGCCCTAAACAGCAGTGGGAAAGACCACTGGAAAATGCATCCTTTTAAAAGATGATGTCCGTAGGAATGAAAAGAAATATCACATGATCATGAAATTTTCAGCTCCAGAAATAATAAAGATGAAACTTCCTACTTCCGGAGTATATGTAGTAACTGAGTTAAACTCTCCTTGGCTTACGGAATTCTTCTGTGACTATGGCCTCATTACACTCCGTGGTTGGCTTTATGGGGCGGATCTCCTCCGTGCGTTTCTCAGTGCTGCCTGTGGCAGCTTTACCTGCAGAGCCACTCACCATTCAGTTTCTGGGACAGTTTTTTGTTATTAGTCTAGTTCTGGCCCAGGAACTTCTGGAGGCTGTAATGTAATAGGAAATAACTGGAGAGTATGGTGTTTGAGATGTTTCTTGTTGTTCCCCCTTTCATCTCCTTTCTGCCTGAAAACCCATTACTTGAGTAAAGGGTAGAACTGTATTTGAGAAAGGGGAGTGGGTAGGAAGGTGACTCAGATGTGGGTTAGGAAAGTGACTTCAGGGTGAAGAAACCAGTTTGTGTCAGATGCTCTTCCAGGTGTCCATTGAGTTTGATGATGCTCAAGAGAGGCTGAAGTAAGTCATGCTTTGCCTTAAAACTCCCTTTTCAGGTACTTTTTTTTTTTGGACTTCAGATACTTCTTAAGAAGATGAAACAACGTTGTTTTTCGCAGAGTCGGAAGGGATTCTTACACAACTACAAAGATGATCTGAGCGTTACATGCTGTCTCACTGCCTTTCCTTCAGATATTTTAGGTTAATCAGTACATAGTTAACTATTAAACCGTTAAACTAGTTCATACTGTTGGGCTGGTCAAAAAGTTCATTTGGATTTTTCATTAAAGAAAACCCAAAAGAACTTTTTGACCAGCCCAATACAATTAATTTAGATTAGTTTTGATCCTAATTACTTTGATTCACTAAAATAGCCCTGATTAAAAAGATAGACAATATTAAGTGTTGACAAGAATATGAAGAAACTGAAATCCTTACACATTGCTGATGGGAATGTAAAATGGTGCAGTTGGTTTGGAAAAAGTTTGGCAGTTCCTCAGAAAGTTAAACATAGTTGTCATATGATCCAACAACTCCACCCCTTGGAGTTAGACCCAAGAAAAATGGAAACATTCACATAAGACCTGGTACATAAATGTTAGTAGCAATATTATTCATAATACCCAAAAAGTGGAAACAATCCAAATGCCCATCAATGGGATGAATGAATTAAAAAAAAAAAAGCAGTATATCCATGCAATAGAATATTATTTAGCCATAAAAAGGATTGAAGCACTGACATATGCTACAACATAGATGACCTTTTTTTAAAAAAGTGTTTTATTTAAGTTTAGTTGGTTTACAATACAGTGTTCGTTTCAGGTATAGTTGTGCAACTTTGTAAGCATATTAAGAACCACTGAGTCATACATCTTAACACAGTAAATTTTATGGTATGAATAATACTGCAATAAAAATGTTCAAAAAGATTTATACATACACATAATTATATATTAACTCTATCTTCCTGAGGGTAAACGTGGTATTAGACACAACAGTTATCAAAGGCAGATCATTAACTAGTAGGGCATGCTTGCCAGAAATGTTTAGCTCTCCTTAAAATTTGTTTGTAGGTAGCATCGCCTCCTTCCAGGCTCCAAATGCCAAACTTCGGCTCACGGTCCTTGCACTTGGTCTGTCTTCCTCACTGGTGGTGCATGCTGTGACGTGGTGGACAGGAAGTGGCTTGCAAAGGTAGAGTTTGCATCTTGTGCCTAGAGGCAAACAAGTGTGGTCAGTTACCAAAGGGAAGTTGGGACCGGGCATTCCAAGATACAGTTTTTAGCTTTCAGAAAGGCCTTGTCGAAGTCTCATTTTTTTTTCCTTTTCACAAAACCAGGATGTGAGTATTTGTCATTACTCTCAATAATGTTGTGAGAATGGAGAAATTATAGTGAGTTGCCTAGGTAACAGGCTATATAAAGGCTAAGTTGTATACAATACCGACAAGACTACCTCATATACTCCTTCTGTGATACTGAAATTCACAATGGAAGGAGTACATTGAAACCACTCACAAAAACGTTGTTAAAAATATTTCTGTACTTACAGGTACTTCAGAATCTGGGGATTCATTTTAGGACAGATTCTTCTTCTTGTTCTCCGCATTTGGTACACATCACTAAACCCAGTCTGGACTTATCAGATGTCCAACAGAGTGATACTGACATTAAGTACTATTGCCACACTTGATCGCATTTACACAGGTAAGCATAGGCCCAGTTTATTTAGGGATTTTTCTCTCTTGCACAGTTTATTTACCTTTCTTATCTGAATGGCACACATCTTGGAAAGATAAAACGAGTCTTTCTGCACTCTGTCTCCATGTCTGCTTTTTCTCCCTCTGCAAGAGTGGCTGGCCTCGGAAGTGGACTATTATCTGAGAAGAAGGCACCTTTTCCTTGGCAGCATAGAGTGACAGTAACCGTTCGTCTCTGGCTCGTCTCACTGTGGAGTGGGAAAGTAGACCCAGGACTCACGTTCCCTGCTGGCTTTCAGCTCTGTCTTCTCCTCTTTCCCGCTGAACAGGGCTTTCCAGGACGAGATCCATCAGCCCTCTGCCTCCACACTGACCCCAGCCCATCTGTAACACTCTGAAAAGTTATTTGTTAGCAAGGGCTTTGAGAACTGCATCAGTTCAGTTCCAACTCTTTGCAACCCCATGGACTGCAACACTCCAGGCTTCCCTGTCCATCACCACCTCCTGGAGCTTGCTCAAACTTATGTCTAATGAATCAGTGATGCCATCCAACCATCTCATCCTCTGTTGTCCCCTTCTCCTCTTGCCTTTTATCTTTCCCAGTATCAGGGTCTTTTCCAATGAGTTGGCTCTTCGCATCAGGTGGCCAAAGTATTGGAGCTTCACTATCAGTCCTTCCTATGAATATTCAGGACTGATTTCCTTTAGGATTGACTGGTTTGATCTCCTTGCAGTCCAAGGGACTCAAGTCTCCTCCAACACTGAGAACTGCATGAATTTGTTCTTTTTTTTCTCTTGGTTTGTGTTTTGCTTTTGCTTCACTCCCCCCACCCACCCNTTGACTATGCCAAAGCCTTTGACTGTGTGGATCACAATAAACTGTGGAAAATTCTGAAAGAGATGGGAATACCAGACCACCTAACCTGCCTCTAGATGTGTATAAGAGACAGACCCCGCCCTACCCTTAAGTCTGAAGGTATTTAAACTCCAAATCTGAAATGTAAAAAGAAAGGAAATCCTGAACATTCATGTGCTTGCGAGCTAAGTCGCTTTAATCAAATCCGACTCTGTGCAACCTTATGGACTGTAGCCCACCAGGCTCCTCTATCTGTGGGATTCTCCAGAATACTGGAGTGGGTTGCTGTGCCGTCCTCCAGGGGATCTAACTGACCCAGGGATCGAACCCCTGTCTGTTATATTTCCTGCATTGGCAGGCAGGTTCTTTACCACTAGCTCCATGGATATTCATACCATCTTTCGAATCACCGGTCCGGAGCTTACAAGCGAACTTGCATGTTTGCATTACTCGCTAACTCCAGACTCCTGAAGGAAAAGAAGAAATATTGCTAGATCCTACTTAACTTGCTCCTGGCTTTGTGTGTCACTCTCTGAGTCACTATACTTCTGTAAATGCAAGGAGACATCTCACAGGTTAATGGAAGTTTAGAGAGTTTGGCTCACCATGAACAAAGAGTTTGTTTAACTCCTCCAATTTTGGTATGAAATGGGGGTGGTGAGAACAGGGGAACATCATGCATGTAAATTGATCAAGAGAAATTAGAACATTTAGAACTCGGTTCCAGTGCCCTAATGTATGTTTTGTATTTTATAAAATGCTCACATGTGAAGTAAAAACTCAGGCAGCAAACTTCACAGGGACAGCTTGATAAGGATCTGGATTCAGGGTATCCCTTACATTTCTGGACTTTACATTTCTGGAATTTTCTTCTTGCTCGCTTCTGTTTTAAATTTTTGTGACCCAGTTGTTAGTCCCTTCCTGTTTTTGCCTTGTGCCCCATTTATGAAGTTCAGCTCCTTTGCAGCTTTCCCAGGATATCTCATCATCCCTGGCAACGTTTTTGGGGGTAGTTTTATTGAAGATTTGCTGCGCCTTGTGGGAGGAGTCACACACCATAGTGTGTAGCAGTGTTGTCACTCGGGAAAGTCAGCTTAAGCTGCTCTCTTTTCCAAAGACTGTCTCCTTGGCCTTCAGGCCCTTGGTCACCATCTGTCTTCAGCACCCTCTCCCTCACCCCCATAGCTTTCAGCTCTGCTCGTCCTCCCCCTCACTCCTGTCTGGGCAGAATGGCTTTCTTCCTGCCTATGAAATCATGCTTTCATTCCCACAGGCAGACTCTCAGGTTTCTTTCTGTCCTGAAGCAGGCTTCCCAGTGTCACGAAGCATCTGCCCAGAAGGCTCTCTGTTCCTATAAAGGCATTCTCTTGCCAGCATTTTCTGCAGTTGGTACATTTCTGTATGTGAAGTCACTAATGCAACAAACAGACCTCACTGTTAAAACAGTCTTAGGAAGTATAGTAGGGTAAAGCACACAGACACTGGCTAGGCTCTCTCTACCAGCTGTGTGATCTTGGATCTGTTTTCTCTGGGCCTCTCAATTTTTCAGTCCGTGAAATGGGGTTAGTAATAGAGCCTACCTTGTAAAGTTGCTGTGAAGATTAAATGAGTTTATGTGAGGGGCTGGCCACAGTAACTGCTCAGTCGATGCACGGTTAACACTCTGGGGGCTCAGAGGGTTGGATGAGGGCTTTGTTCTTTTTTGGGAGAAGCAGCCTGTGTACTGGGAATGTCCCATTCCAGGTGGACCGCATTTGTTCCCTGAACTTACCTTTCACTTTTCATACATATAGTTTAGCTCATAACTGTTTGTTTCACATGAAGTACATACCTTTCTGCGTTTTCAGTTGTCAGATTCCAAAGTGATTTATTCTCCTGAAATCCTGATCTAGCCTCCCACTGCCTGCCTCCTGGCATGGTCTACTTGTTATGGGCTCTCACCTTCCCCTCTAAGTAAGCTCCTTGAAGCCAAGTACAATTTCCTACTTGCTTAAAGTCGGCTAGTATAGAGGGTGAATTTCGGGGTAGCTGACCCTTTCTGCTTTTTATTCTAGATGGTGCCTGCTATGAACCTCCACAGAAGAAGAGTGGTGAGGCAGCCAAGGCAGTGGTTTCTGGCCTGAACTGGTTGTTGGCAGGCGCTGCCTTTGGCAGCCTCATGTTCCTCACCCACTGGATTTTTGGAGAGGTGTCCCTTGTCTCCAGATGGGCAGTGAGTGGACACCCCCATCCAGGGCCAGATCCGAACCCATTTGGGTGAGTTTGGGTTTGGAAGCGATCCAGAAAGTGACTGGTATGGCTGAACACCTTGCTCCCCTGTGTGAGCAGCTAGACAAGCGCGACATTACTGTGTACTCTGGAGATGAAGGCGCTTGAAGGCTGTTTGCCCCTGTGCTGAGGGAATGCTGGGAGGTGACAGGGACGATGGAGGACTGTGTGTGGCCAGGTGAGTGGCCCCTCTGGACTGGGAGCACGGGAAGGGAAGGGCTCTTTGTTTGCAGACGCATCCCAAGCCCCTGGGACAGAGCCTGGCACACAGTAGGTCCTCATCAACGTTTGTCGTTGACTTGGAGATAGACAGTGATCAACCGTGTCCTCTCAGGCCTTTGCTGTCTTCTGAACACCCAGGGCCATCCTTCACCTTAGAGGGTGGGAGCAGGCAGGAGAGCGGCCGAGAGCCTCCCTCCAGAGCCGGAGGGCCTGTTTCAGATTCTTTGTCCTACGTGGGCGGCTGTGTCTAATATCCAGCAGGTTACTCAAGTGCTCTTTTCCCCAGTGCCCTCCTCTGTGAAATGGGGATAATTATAGCATTTACTTTGGGCTTCCCCAGTGGCTCAGACAGTAAAGAATCTACTTGCAATGATGCAATCTCTGGGTTAGGGTGATCCCCTGGAGAAGGGAATGGCAACCCACTCCAGTATTCTTGCCTGGAGAATCCCGTGGGTAGAAGAGCCTGGTGTTCCAGAGTCCATGGGGTCGCAAAGAGTCGGACACAACTAAGCAACTAACACTTTCACTTTTTCATAGCATTTGCTTCACAGACCTGTGAAAATTAGCTGAGCTAGTATATGTAAAAATCTTCAAACAGTTCTTGCTATCTAGTAAGCACTGTATGTTTTTTAGTTTATTTATATTATAGCTACTTCATTGAGTGCCATGTTGTAATTTCCCACTAGAGCTTAGTTAAATTCTTTTTTAATATTATTTTTATTCACTTATTATTAAAATTTATTTGGTTGCACTGGGTCTTTGCTGCAGCATCCAGGATCTTTAGCTGCAGCATGCAGACTCTTAGTTGTGGCATGCAGACTCTTAGTTCCAGCATGTGGAATCTAGTTCCCTGACCAGAGACTGAAACTGGGCTCCCTACATTGGGAGCGTGGAGTCTTAGCCACTGGACCACCAGGGAAGTTCTGTTTAGTTCTTTTTTTCCTCCCCATCTCCTACATGTTTTTGCCAAAGTAGTTAAAGAATGAAATAGTTTGTGGTTATTTTCAAAGACACACACTTTATAATTATTTATCAAACTCACCTCAGTCCTAGGAAGGCAGAAACTATTGATAACTATTGAGGTTGAGAAAAAAATGAAAAGAGGTGCACTAAATAGAAACTATTCCCAGTGACTTTGGCAGAGTCATTTAAAATGTCCCGTAGCCAATATGAACTATAATGGTCTGAGAAAGCTCAGTTACTTTGTTTGCATTGACCATGAAAGACTGCAGACGTCATTTATGACAAGTCAGAGGTGTTCTTATGTCAGTGTTCTGAATGTATATAACATTGTTTCCCAGTGGACGTTCGTGGCCTCATTGGTTGCTTCACACTCATGTTGTCTCTCGGATGTGCCTAGAGGTAGAAGATATGCTGGGAGCCAGCATGGGGAATCCCGCCCGTGGCAAAGGTCATGAGGAAAGGGGACTGACAAAATGCAAAGGCAGGATCAGGCCTCAGAGGTCCCCCCTGGATTTTCTCGAGCATCTACCCCCAGAACCAAAATCTGTCTGCTTTACTATATTATGCCTTTCACCAACTCCTCTGACATTAACAGGGGGCTGTCCCCTCACCACTTTTTTCTGGAAAAAGTTAATTTAGAGCTTTTAGATAATAAATCTCCTGGGCATAATAAGAGTGTTTCAATCCAAAAACCCCTCTGATGGCTTTCTAGCCTGCCTGCTGGACTCTTTCAGCTGTGCATGTGATTGTTTGCGGGAAGCTTAAAACATCCTAGGAATGTAGGGGCTTCCAAGGAGTCAAAATCATTAGAATAGGACTGATTAAGGGTTTCATTTGTTGAGCCAATACTTGCTGCCAAGTTTTCATATCTTTTATGTGTTGATATAGTTGGTATGTAGAAAAAACAGGTAGTAGCCCTGGCATTATTAGCAATATTAGATCTTTGAGTTAAGTACTTTCTTTGTTATAACCCACTGCACCTCTGTTCTACAGAAATGTAACTTTATTTAGTACTTTGAGGGTGATGCAGATTAAGAAAAAACACTTCAAGGGAAAGTGAGTTTTCTGGTTGATAGACATCTATCTAGGAAAAGAGCCACAAAAATGTTAATAGGCCCCCTGGCCAGAAGATGATGTAAAACCACCTAAGAACTTTTGTATACAGGAAGGTATGCGAAAAGAAAGCCTGGTCTCAATAAGGGTCAGGACTGCAGCCCCTGCATAACTCTGCATATTCCATTATTTCTTTATGTACAACTTGGGGTATATAAGCTGCTTTTGAAAATAAAGTTGTGGGTCTGGCACCGGTGCTTGGCTCCCCCATGTCGTTCTTTTCTCCCTTTTCAGGCTGAATTCCCATCTGGAGCGCAGAGGCTCGCCAAGCCTACTAATTTTGCCTGGGCTTCTAAGATCTGAACGGGGAGGCAGTTTGTGTCTCCACTCCTTCGGGAGACCGGGAAGATGCCTGTGGCCTACGTAGGTGGTGCAGACTCCTTGTCTCGGAGTTTTATTGGTTCTCCACGTAAACCAAGTTATTCAGCCTCTTTTCTCCACTGATTTTCCTACTACACTATTCTTTCCTAATCTCTCTTTATATCTCTAATAAATAAGTCTCTCCTTGCCAACTCCGTCCCCGCTTCGAATTCCCTGGATCCACTGGAGCTGGACCCTGGCAAGATACATTTCCATTTTATACGTGGGGCAATGGAATAGTAACAGCATCAGATAGCCTATAACATGTCATTTTCTTTTTTTTTAACAGAGGTGCAGTTCTGCTGGGCTTGGCAAGTGGATTGATGCTCTCGCCTTGTTCATGGTTTCCGGGTTCCAGTTTAATCTGGTGGATTACAGGTGTGTGGTTTCTCTGTAGAAATGCTTGGTTGTCCAGTTTACTCACAGGTACATGCCCCTGGGGTGGA
Organism: Oreotragus oreotragus; assembly: GCA_006410675.1. Classification (NCBI taxonomy): domain Eukaryota; kingdom Metazoa; phylum Chordata; class Mammalia; order Artiodactyla; family Bovidae; genus Oreotragus; species Oreotragus oreotragus. Next base: position 124,456 of record SJYX01009828.1, read on the forward strand.
AGGAGATGACCATACAAGCCTGTGCCAGTGCAGGTGGGACAGGCTCATGAGCTGCAGCCCCTAGAACTCAGATGTCACCACGGTTACCAGGGGTTACCGGCCCCAGGTTCTTGCTTCTTCCTCCTCATTTTCCCACTCCTCCTTAGGGGTCTTACCTGCCTGATGATGCTGACATCCTCTCCCCCATCTCCTAGATAACTTATCTGGGTACAGATGTCTGTAGCAGTTTTATTGACGGTCTGAGGAGATGGAGGGTTGGACATGCCATGTGGCCAAACCTCTTCCTCTGTCTTGCTTCTCTGGTTTTCAGGAATGCCCTCGTTTGGGACTTCACAGTGAAGTTCAATTTCCCTTTCTCTTGTGTGGGTAACCAGTTTCACCCCTCAGTCCTCTGTTCAGCCTTGGGAGGGTCCACGTTTGTTTATTCAAAAGCCTGTACCCTTTCTGCCCAGTCACGTCCTTTAGGATTATAGACTGTTGGTGAAGACTATCATATTTCCAGAACCATCTACTTATTTTTTTTAAAGGTTTTTTGGTGTGGACCATTTAAAAAATCTTTATTGAGTTTGTTACAATGTTGCTCCTGTTTTATGTTTTGCTTTTTTGGCCCCAAGGCATGTGGGATCTTAGCTCCCCATCCAGGGATTGAACCCTCAGCCCGTGCATGGGAAGGTGAAGTTGTAACCACTGGATGGCCAGGGAAGTCCCCGATCTACTTATTTTAATGGTTATGACTGTTTGTTACTATGACTGAATTATGCCACTCTTTTCCCTTCCCCTTAAAAGGCGGGAATGGTTAGAGTCAATTTAAGTGTTAAGTTAAAAAAATATATATATCCACTCTGTGACAGTGCAGATGCTGTTTGGTTTATGTGAACAGAGATGTCCTTACACATTTTAATTAAGCAGGTGATTCAGAGTTTTATACTAGATGCTGGGTATGGGTTTGTGAGATAACATGTAACAATATTGGAAGATAAGGTTTAATAACCTCATAGGTGGTGGTAGTTCAGCCGTTAAGTCACATCCAGCTCTTTGCGACCCCATGGACTGCAGCAGTCCAGGCTTTCCTGTCCTTCACCATCTCCCGATATGTTTCTGTACACCCTCAGTGCCATCACCCTTGCGTGGAGGCATGTGTCAGCCAGGAGGCTGCTCAATTCCTGAGGTTAACCAGGCCCGCATCCTCCTGGAGCTGTGTGAGCAAACAGTTGCAGTCATGTTGAGCTGTTTTTACTTGTTTGTGTGTTTTCAGGTAGATATTCCTTAAGGGAATGCTTGATATGAATATAATGTTAGGAGTAACCTTTCTTCTCATCAAAGAAATACCTCCTGTGATTGTGCACAAAAATGGCCAGAGAACCTTGTCAGTGCTGAGTGTACAGTGAGCATATGTAGCTTCTTAATCTGTATGCAATTAGGAAAAAGCACATGAAATGCATTGAAAGTTGTTCAGCATTTATATCATGCCTTTTCTCACGGCATAGGAGCAAAATATTAATTGGGCATGTAATTAGCAGCTTCATTTTAAACCTGGGGAAGCTGGGGTCCACAGAAACATAAAGAACAAAAAGCCTTGAACTTAAGGCTTATGCTTATATTTATTTCCCCAGATAAGTAAACATAGCCTGGCACATTAAACCTAATCTGGTTTGACTAACTTTCTGAAGTATTAAATAAAAGGCCCTAGGGGCAAGCTGATTTAAGGCTTCTAATGGCTATTTGCAGTAGAGAGGAAAGCAGGGCTGTAATTCATGAACTCTATCGCCCTCTCTGCCTGCTCACCTGAATTAAGTTGGAGCTCACACTTAATTATCTGGAGACAGTGCGCACTTTTCACCATGATTCATCTCTGGAAAACATCTCAAAGTAGAGTGAAGAAAAAGAAATCATATATTTTCATTGTACAGTGTAAGTTCCAACTGGATCCTAGTATGAAATTCATTATGGCAGTAACTGATAGAATTTCCCAAATGTGAAGAGACAGGAACTTTAGATCTTGATGCCAATTAAATTAGTAAAATTAAAGTTCTATTTTAAAAGACATCTATGTCCTAAATGCATTGATAGGACCCCAGGGTATTATACATAATGCTTATAATTTTATTGTATGAGGAACTTGGTCAATTGAAAATGAACATGTTGGTTATTATAAATATCATTGGAATATTCAATTACTATGAATTCCGCTTGTTGTCTTCAGTTCAGTCACTCAGTCATGTCCGACTCTTTGTGACCCCATGAACCGCAGCACGCCAGGCCTTCCTGTCTGTCACCAACTCCCGGAGTCCACCCAAATCCCTGTCCATTGAGTTGATGATGCCATCCAGCTATCTCATCCTCTGTCATCCCCTTCTCCTCCTGCCCTCAATCTTTCCCAGCATCAGGGTTTTTTCCAATGAGTCAACTCTTTGCATCAGGTGACCAAAGTATTGGAGTTTCAGCTTCAACATCAGTCCTTCCAGTGAACACCCAGAACTGAATTCCTTTAGGATGGACTGGTTGGATCTCCTTGCAGTCCAAGGGACTCTCAAGAGTCTTCTCCAGCACCACATAGTTCAAAAGCATCAATTATTTGATGCACAGCTTTCTTTATAGTCCAACTCTCACATCCATACATGACCACTGGAAAAACCATAGTCTTGACTAGACAGATCTTTGTTGGCAAAATAATGTCTCTGCTTTTGAATATGCTATCTAGATTGGTCATAACTTTCCTTCCAAGAAGTAAGCGTCTTTTAATTCATGGCTGCAATCACCATCTGCAGTGATTTTGGAGCTCCCCAAAATAAA
>SJYX01009828.1:129244-170360 GCA_006410675.1 Oreotragus oreotragus
TATTGAGTGCAGCACTTTCACAGTGTCATCTTTCAGGATTTGAAATAGCTCAACTGGAATTCTGTCACCTCCACTAGCTTTGTTCATAGTGATGCTTCTTAAGGCCCACTTGACTCCAGGATGTATGGCTGTGGGTGAGTGATCACACCATCATGATTATCTGGGTCGTGAAGATCTTTTTTGTACAGTTCTTCTGTGTATTCTTGCCACCTCTTCTTAATATCTTCTGCTTCTGTTAGGTCCATACCATTTCTGTCCTTCACTGAGCCCATCTTTGCATGAGATGTTCCCTTGGTATCTCAAATTTTCTTACAGAGATCTCTAGTCTTTCCCATTCTGTTGTTTTCCTCTATTTATTTGCATTGATTGCTGAGGAAGGCTTTCTTATCTCTCCTTGCTATTCTTTGGAACTCTGCATTCACATGGGTATATCTTTCCTTTTCTCCTTTGCTTTTCGCTTCCCATCTTTTCACAGCTATTTGTAAGGCCTCCTCAGACAGCCATTTTGCTTTTTTGCATTTCTTTTTCTTGGGGTTGGTCTTGATTCCTGTTTCCTGTACAATGTCACAAACCTTCATCCGTAGTTCATCAGGCACTCTGTCTATCAGATCTAGTCCCTTAAATCTATTTCTCACTTCCACTATATAGTCATAATGGATTTGATTTAGGTTATACCTCAATGATCTAGTGGTTTTCTCCACTTTCTTCTTATTTGGGAGGACTCAGCCTCAAACAAAACACTAGTTAAGCTACATGGTTAAGAGAAACAGGCAAAGTAACAGTGTATCGTATGCTCCCACTGGTGTACAAAAAGGGAGGAAAATGCACACATATGCCTTTTTCTTCCCATGCACGGACTGTCTCCAGGAGGATGGCAAAGAAAATGCTAACACTGGTTGCCTTCACTAAGGGGAACTCATAGGGGACCAGAGGGACTCTTTTTCACCTTTCACATTTTTGGGTTTTGAATTTATACCTGCAAAAAATACAATTTTAGTGGACTGAAAAATATGTAGCCTGTTTAAAAATAGAAATGAAATTAAAAATGGAAGTGATCACTGTCAAGGGTAATTTGAAGAGAAATTTCTTTTCCCTTCTTTGTAGGAAGACAGATGCAACAATGTCATAGATTAAAATATCTAATTAGGACTCATTTTTTAGAAAAACAGTCATTGTGAGCTGGTAAACTTGGAGGTTCCCTGGTCACTCAGCTGGTAAAGAATCTGCCCGCAATGTGGGAGATCTGGGTTCGATCCCTAGGTTGGGAAGATCCCCTGGAGAAGGGAAAGGCTACCCACTCCAGTTTCTGGCCTGGAGAATTCCACGGACTGTATAGTCCATGGAGTTGCAAATAGTTGGACACTACTGAGTGACTTTCATTTTCACTTAAATTGGTAAACAGAAAAATTCCCCCTCTCTAATAATCAAATAGGGCTTCCCTGGTGGCTCAGAGGTTAAAAGCGTCTGCCTGCAATGCAGGAGACCTGGGTTTGATCCCTGGGTTGGGAAGATCCCCGGGAGAAGGAAATGGCAACCCACTCCAGTATTCTTGCCTGGAGGATCCCGTGGTGGGCTACAGTCCACGGGGTCACAAAGAGTCAGACACGACTGAGCAACTTCACTTCACTAATAATCAAATAAATGAAAATCAAAATATGCTATACATTTCATCATTAATTTGGCAAAAGTTTTTAGAAAGAAATGCTTTTGGCCATGTTTCTGGAGGAAGTGAGAACTGCTATAGCCTCTCAGGAAAGCACCACAAGTATTGACTCTTTAAAATGCTTTTGTCTGCTGACGTGGTAGTTGTACTTCTAAGAATCTTTTTAAGAATTATTTTAAGGAAATAATCAGAGATGTAGTGAGAGAGTAATTGACAAAGAAAGATGTTCCTCACAGTGTTGAAAGCTTTCTAAATGGCCATCAGGAGGAAAATGATTGTTTATTTTTTGTTGTATATTTATCCAGTGGAAGAGTATATATACATAAACATGTTTTAGAAGAAAAATATTAATGACATGAAAAAAATGTTCCTGATATAATGTCCCACAAACAGCAGAATATAATCCTTAATATGTGGCTTGATTCATTTTTTTTATGTAAAAATACTTCTGTATATATACAGAAAATGACATAGGGGAAATATATAGGCATATTAGCTGGGATTGTCTTATCTCAGTCTTAGGTGACCCTTAATTGCTTCTTTACAGTTCTGCATTCTTAAATTTCTTTCAGTGAATAGGCTTTACATTTGTTTATTTCAAATTAAAAAGTTGTTATGAAGATAACCATGTTAAAAATTCGAAGGCTTAACTATGGAATTAAAATCTGTGGGTTGTCGTGGGCCCTCCCTGCAGTCTGGTTCTCACATTCATCTGAATGCTGTTCTTTTTGAAGTGGGGAAGGACAGTCACATGGCACTGTGATGGTGCGGGTGGAGCTTGCCGCTGGGTGAGAGCCATGGGGTGCTAAGAAGCAGGCTGGATCCTCTTTCTGGAATTCTTGCCCCAAGCAGTCAGAGGCTGCTATAGACGTCCTTAAAGGGTGGGTCTCTATTATATATAATGTTGACGGAAATGTCCAATGTCTAGAAAATATCATATTCTGTGCAAAGGTGTTATTTTGATGGCTCCAAAATGGAGTGCTGTGCTGCCATCTCAAAGCCGATTTCATAGGAATATGGAGAAAGGTCATATTCCTTCAGATCTGGCCCAATGAATTAGCAAATATTTACTAAGTGCCTCCAATGGACCAGGTAGATTCCACAGCCCCCCAGCACCTCAGAGGCTGATGTGTGCATGAATGAACTGCCTGCAGAACTATAAAGCAGTGAGTCCAGGAATGCAATCTCAGTCACAGCTTCTTTTAGGACTGTGAGACTGAGAAGGTCAGTTTATGTATTGTGGGTTGACAGGCAGCATTTAAATGGATGGAGCCTGCTTTAGAAAAGTTCTTAACAAAAATGTTTCAGAAACTACCCTGACTTTACCTGTTTTCTAATGTACTAGATCTGGCTGGTTAAATTAAATTAACATATTCTTGGTATTTCAGATAATTTCATTTTTTTTCAGTTTTTGCTATATGAATTTTGAAGTGAAGTGAAGTGAAGTCGCTCAGTCGTGTCTGACTCTTTGCGACCCTGTGGACTGTAGCCCACCAGGCTCCTCCGTCCATGGGATTCTCCAGGCAAGAATACTGGAGCGGGTTGCTGTTTCCTTCTCCAGGGAATCTTCCTGACCCAGGGATCGAACCCAGGTCTCCCGCATTGCAGGCAGACGCTTTAATCTCTGAGCCACCAGGGAAACCCCAATACAAATTTTGCCACAACCTAAAAATGCCTTCTTCTCTTCCACTGCTCTTCTCAAAGACCTAGCACTGGACTGAGATTTTCTGGATCTACATTCCACCTCCAGCTGTGCAAGTAACTAACTGCGTGACCTTAAGCAAAGCATATTAACCTTGCCAAGACCGTAGTTTCTCATCAGTCTAGAAATTGAACCAGCATGCCCCCTGAGGTCCCTTCTGGCTCTAAATAGCCATAAAGTGGTCATCCTATAAGCTTATTATTCTTTTCTTTCTTTTTTTTTTTTTTTAAAGAAAATGGAAGAGGCTATTACTGCTTTCCTGTCTGATTGGTTTTCTTTCTCTCTCTCACAAACAGGAGCAACGTCAGCAGCAGGACTCCTTTGCCTGCCCACGTGGGCAGCTGCTGTGTCTGGCTGTGTGCTTGCCCTCTTCACGGCATCGATGTGGCCTCAAGTGCTTGGACACCTTATTAGCTCAGGCTCAAGCCCTGGAAAAGCCATGACCACTGCCATGATATTTTATATTCTAGAAGTATTTTTCTGTGCCTGGTGCACGGCTTTTAAATTTGTCCCAGGAGGTGTGTATGCTCGAGAAAGATCTGATGTGCTTTTGGGTGAGTACATTTGAAAGGTCTGGATTTAAGTCACTACTCAAACATTCCTTTTAGGACTGACTGGGATATGCACTTTACACGACTGATTAGAATAAATAGGATGATTTTGCCTTTCTTATTGAAATAGACTCTTTTGGTTAAAAAAAAAAAAAAACTAGAGGAATGTCTAAATTACTATTTAAAAAGAAATTTATTAGGACCATCCAAGCTGTTCAGTGGTTAAGACTCTCTGCTTCCACTTCAGGGGGTGCAGATTCAATCCCTGGTTGGGGAACTGCCGGGGTCCAGCCCCGGTGGATCCAGGGAATTCGAAGTAGGAATGGAGTTGGCATCCTAGGAAAAAACTTATTTAACTACAGATATATAGAGAGATTAGAAACGGATAGTGTAGTAGGAAATATTGGTGGAGAAAAAGAGGCTGAATAACTTGGTTTATGGGGAAAACCAATAAGACCTCGAGACAAGAGGTTTGCACCATGTACGTTAGGCCACTGGCGTCCACTTGAATATTGAAGGGTACCCCGCCTTAGGCTCCCTTTTGCGTGGATCTTAGAAGCCAGGGCAAGTAAGTAGACGTGGTGAGCCTCCCCGCTCCAGATGGGAATTCAGCCGGAAAAGGGGAGAAAAGAACGACATGGAGAGCCCAGCCAACGGTGCAAGACTCACAACTTTATTTTCAAAATCAGCTTATATACCCCAAGTTGTACATAAAGAAATAATGGAATATGCAGTTATGCAGGGGCAGCAGTCCTGACCCTCATTGAGACCAGGCTTTCTTTTTGCATACCTTCCCGTATACAAAAGGTCTCAGGTGGTTTACATTATCTTCTGGCCAAGAGGCCTGTTAACTTTTTTATGGCTCTCTTCCTAGATAAATGTCTATCAACCAGAAAACTCTTTTTCCCTAGAAGAGTTTTTTCTTTANGGTCTGTGAGTCACAAATAACAGAGATAACCTTTCAGTTGGTCTGGAAAATCCCTAAATCTTACAGGTTACTTCCTCACAGAACCACATGGGGGAGCCAAGCATCGGTGCCAGACCCACAACTTTATTTTCAAAAGTAGCTTATATACCCCAAGTTGTACATAAAGAAATAATGGAATATGCAGAGTTATGCAGGGGCAGGAGTCCTGACCCTTATTGAGACCAGGCTTTCCTCTTGCATACCTTCCCGTATACAAAAGGTCCCAGGTGGTTTTACATCCTTTTCTGGCCAGGGGGCCTGTTAACATTTTCATGGCTCTTTTCCTAGATAAATAAATGTCTATCAACCAGAAAACTCTTTTTCCCTTGAAGTGTTTTTTCTTTAATTTGCATCACCCTCAAAGTACTAAATAAAGTTACATTCTTGTAGAACAAAGGTGCAGTGGGTTATAACAAAGAAAGTACTTAACTCAAAGATCTAATGTTGCTAATACCAGGGCTACTACCTGTTTTTTCTATATACCAACTATATCTACAAATAAAAGATATGAAAATTTGGCAGCAAGTATTGGCTCAACAAATGAAACCCTTAATCAGTCCTATTCTAATGATTTTGACTCCTCTGAAGCCCCTACATTCCTAGGATGTTTTAAGCTTCCTGTGCCTCTAGGGTCGGGAGGCCACAAACAATCACATCTGCAGCTGTAAGAGTCCAGCAGGAAGGCTAGAAAGCCATCAGAGGGGTTTTTGGATTGAAACACTCTTCTTATGCCCAGGAGACTTATTATCTAAAAGTTCTAAATTAACTTTTTCCAGAAAAAGGTGGTGGGAATGTCAGAAGAGTAGGTGGAAAGCATAACACAGTATAGCAGGCAGACTCTGGTTTGGGGGGTAGATGCTCGAGATTTTCCAGGGGGACCCCTGAGGCTCAATCCCACCTTTGCATATGCCGAGCCTCCTTCCTCATGACCTCTGCCACAGGCGGGGTTCCTCACGCTGGCTCCCAGCAGTCTATAGGATTCTTCAGGCAAGATTACTGGAGTGGGTTGTCATGCCCTCCTCCAGGGATAATATATAAGTCACAGGGAGTTAATATACAGCATTAGGAACACGGTCAATAGTATTGTTATAACTTTGTATGGGGGCAATTGGTTACTAGACTTATCATGGTGATCCTTTTATAATGTATACAAATTTCAGATCATTATTTAGTACACCTGAAACTAATATAATATTGTATATCAATTATATTTCAATTTCAAAAAACTCAACATTTGCTAGAACACAGTCCTAACATTGCTTTTTACTATACAATATTTCACTCCTGATCTAGGGGCACTCTCACTGCCAGACCAGTTGGCTTCTGAATGGGCCTCCTTGTTCCTGGTGGTGCTCCAGTCTCCTGGACACTGCCTGCCTCCCACTCTCCATTCCTCCTCTCTGCTCTGGACTCAAAGTCCACTGGTAGCAAAGGCCAGGAAGGCCAACATTCGGCATACGCCATATGAACTCTGACGGTGATAACAATGATCAGACTCTGGTTGGATGGTGTCACCAACTCAATCAACATGAGTTTGAGCAAACTCCAGGAGAAAATGAAGGACAGGGGAGCCTGGTGTGCTACCCGTGGGGTTGCAAAGAGTTGGACATGACTTAGCAACTGAACAACAACAACTTTGATATTTACCTCTTAAGTTTGCTCACATAGTGCCCTCTTCTTAGATGGCTCAAGGGCTTCTAACTGCCTTCATGTCTCAGCTTAGATGTCACCTCCTCTGGGTATCCTTCCTGGATGTACCCCACCCCTGCCCACCACCAGTTCTAAGCCAGTCCTCCCATCCTCCTCTTCCCTCACCTTGTAGCAAAACACATCCCACTATACTTAATAATTATTCCAAACTTGTCTGTATCCTCTGTTGAACTCCAAGCAAGATCAAAGCAGGGACTAGCTTGTCTATTCTCCATTGTATTCCCCAAACTTGGCAGCCCTCTCCTCCTGCCACACACACACAAAATTGTTGAACGTTGTTGAAGGCTAAACACTGTTAAGTGATTTTCATTTATTATCTTGTGACAGTCTTAGAAGGTGAGAACTAATGTTCCCATTTAATGGATGGGGAAAGTGAGGCTCAGAGAGGTTAAGTTGCCCAAGATTACACATTTAGAAGTGGTGCCATCGTATTGTAAGGCTTTACAGTCTATATGTTGAAAGTCCTGTGTCAGCTGGTGTTCAATCAGAGATGTAACATCACTAGGAATGATACAGAGTGAGGGATTTAAGGACTGGACTTGATGGGCAATTGTTGGACCTTGTTAAATGGTCTCTCTAAGGCTATTGCTTCTGTGTCTGGTGCTGGGGCCTGCGGTCTGCAAGGCAGGTCTTCAGGAAGGAAAGATGGACATGAAGAGCAAGGACAAACAGGAGCCTGCAGGGACTAGCTGGAACCCTCCCAAACAGACTGGAACCCAGACTGGTACCCACCTGCTTCAAGCCTCCAACCGCCATGTGAGAAAGACATGTGCTGAAGCACCTTTAGGTTAGGGGGAAACACACACCTGGCCCAGGGATCATGGAAGGTGAAGGAGGAGATCTGGGAGGATCTGGAGGAGCTATGGGCCCAGCTTCTCTACATCAACCATGTGAACCAACAAAGAAGGCTGAGCTGCAACAGCTCTGAGACTCTGCCCTGATCTTCAGAGAATAGAAAAAACAGATGCTTCACTCCCACCTTCCAAATCTTGGCAAATTATCTCTTGTGGCATAGCAACCCAGAACTATGCAGGGAAAGGAGATCTAGGAAATAGGGCTCTGGCTTAGCTTAATTACCACAATGTAACTTTTCTTCACTCTGACTCCTAGTTGCTTTACTGTTACAATTTACAAAAGAAGATTTCCATTTCCTGAAAGCCAATATTTATAACACTGATATACTGCACGATATTATGCTGTATGGGCTTCCCAGGTGGTGCCAGTGGTAAAGGACCCGCCTGCCAATGCAGGAGACCTGAGATACACAGGTTCAATCCCTGGGTTGGGAAGATTCCCTGGAGGAGGTCATGGCAACCTACTCCAGTATTCTTGCCTGAAGAATCACATGGACAGAGGAGCCTGGTGGTCCATAGGGTTGCAAAGAGCCAGACACAACTGAAGTGCCTTGGCATACACATGCAGTATATTAATGCCCTTAGTACTTATTTTCATGCCAGTTGCTTCTCATGATTCTGAAGCAGGAGTGGGCTTGCCTAGGTCAGCTATCTAATTTTATGTCTAGCTTTTCTGGGACCACCAAACTGTACTTCCAGTAGCTTTTCTGGTTGAGTGGCTCTCCCAAAGCAGTTCTACATGCTCTCCAGAATGAATGTGTTTATGCTTGATTTAATCAAAGAGGAACCTGTTCTCATAGCACTGCAATCAGAAATTTGGAATCGTGAAAACCTAGAGGGTTGGAACAGGCACTGACCTATTCTGTGCACTATTCACTTTAGTATATGTGACTCTATTGCTCTCTGGGGAGCCAGGCCGTTTTCTACTCTTTTAGTGCATCTGATTTAGAAGCAGCTATCTCCACCTTCACTCCAGAAGTGAGCAGATGAACAAGGCCACTCATCACCCCTCTTCCTTCTTCCCCAGAGAATGATCATTTAAGATCATGAAACAGGTAGTTTCACACTTCCAGGGAAAACTCCAGAAAATAAATGGCTAGCATTATTTATCTGATACCCATATTCCAACTATTACAGATAGATAATGAAACCTCAGTTATTTATGGGCACAAATCAAAGGGACAATGATAAAACTTCAGTTTCCATATTTCTGTTGATTGTGGAAAGGTAAAACAGAAATGACTCACCCATGGTCTGAAGATAATCCCCAACAGGAGTTGAATAAAGGCCTAGCCCTACAAAAGAGCAGAACTCTTAAAGACTTGTGTCCTATTTGTTCATTTGTTAGATTCTATTTTGGGTCTTGAGAGCTTGCATTCAGATATTGCGATGTTGTGATTTATAATAAGAAATATGTATTTGGTCTTCATCAATTTTCTGGCATAGAGCTCCTAAAATGCTTAGAATGTCCTAAGTGTTGAGAATATAAAGATATTTCTTGTCATGTAAAATTGAGATGACTTTTACACCTAACTAAGACTTCCCTGGTGGCTCGGACAGGTAAAGCATCTGCCTACAATGCGGGAAACCTGGGTTCAACCCCTGGTTTGGGAAGATGTCTTGGACAAGGAAATGGCAACCCACTCCAGTATTCTCGCCTGGAAAATCCCATGGACAGAGAAGCCTGGTAAGCTATAGTCCATGGGGTCACAAAGAGTCAAACATGACTAAGCAACTTCACTTTCATTTTTGCACCAAAGGATCAGGACTGGTTCCCAAGAGAACCAATCCCTTGATTAGAGAGTTGGAACTTTCCATTCTACCCCCTCGGTCAGGGAGAGAGAGAGAATCAATTACCAGTGGGCAACAATTTAATCAATTGTGCCAATATAATGAACCCTCCATAAAACTGAAAAGGAGGGGGCTCAGCTTCTAGGTTGGTGGAGATTTGGGATGAGTGCTCACCTGGAGAGCATGAAAACTCAGAGTCCTTCCCACATACCTTGCTCTAGCCATCTCTTCCATTTGGCTGTTCCTAAGCTATATTCCTTTATAGTAAACGGGTGATCCAGTAAGTAGAATGTTTCTTTGAGTTTTGTGAGTTGTTCCAGCAAATTAATTGAATCCAAGGAGGGTGTTGTGGAAACCTCCAACCTACAGCCAGTTGGTGAGAAGCTCAAGTGATAACCTAGATCTGTGATTATCTGATGAAGGGTGTTGTAGGCATAGGAGGATGATGGACCAGTCTTGCAGAACTGAATGTTTAAACTGTGGAATCGGATACTATCTCTGTATAGATAGTGTTAACTTAAGACAATAAAAACAGCCAGCTATTTTACCAGCAAAATGGGTCTCTTTGATAAACAGCAAAGAATTGCAATTCAGGACACGCAACCTATGGAAAACCACAGGCGAGGCCAGAGAACGAAGAAGAGGACCGTTCTTTTATAGAGAAGGGGGAGTTTAAAGGAGCTGCTATAAACAAAGAGTCCGTTGGTGGAAACTGGAGTTTGAAGAGTAGTGGCTTTCTATTGGTTGAGCTGTGAATGTCTCATTGGCAGCGCCATGGCCCAGTAAGAGAAATTCTTCTTTCCTCCTGCTGGGTACTAAAGTAATAGCTTTCTTCCTGTTGGAGATGCAAGATAAATCTCTTGTTAGTAATGTAATTGAAGTTGAGTGGTAGGGCCTGAGAGCTCCTTTTCCTGGCCTTCCCATTCCATTTTAAATGTTTTTCTTTTTATTAAGTTTCAATAATGTCAGAAATGAATTGAATTGTAAGAGACCCAGTCTGTATCCAGAGAAGTGCTTGTTGGTAGGGAGGAAACTCACACAGTTCAATTCTGTTGCTCAGTCGTGTCCAACTCTTTGCGACCCCATGGACTGCACCATGCTAGGCCCCCCTGTCCATGGTCAACTCCCGGAGCTATCAAGTTGGTGATGCCATCCAACATCTCATCCTCTGTCATTCCCTTCTCTTCCTGCCTTCAATCTTTCCCAGCATCAGGGTCTTTTCAAATGTGTCAGCTCTGGTCATCAGGTGGCCAAAGTATTGGAGCTTCAGCTTCAGCATCAGTCCTTCCAATGAATATTCAGGACTGCTTTCCTTTAAGATGGACTGGTTTGATCTCCTTGCAGTCAGAGGGACTCTCAAGAGTCTTCTCCAGCACCACGGTTCAAAAGCATCAATTCTTTGGTGCTCAATTTTCTTTATGATCCAACTCTCACATCCATACATGACTACTGGAAAAACCATAGCTTTCACTAGACACACCTTTGTCAGCGAAAACAATGTCTCTGCTTTTTAATATGCTGTCTAGGTTTGTCTTAGCTTACACTTTTATGTTGAAATTAGGTTTTCAGAACCCTTTTAGATGGGCAACAGCTATCAGAATCATTTGGAGAGGTGGGGGGTGCTGGTAATAGAAAATATGACAATATAAATGTATAAAAAATGAAATGATTCATCTCAATATTATTTCTAATGGGTGTGAACAAATATAATAAAAACTACATGAGTCTATAAAATAAAACACATTATTCTCTTTGTCTGAACCTTCCATTTCTCCATCCTTTATGTTTTGGGTTAAAAAGATACATTTTGAAAAAGCCTTCTCTGACCTTCACTCATGCCCACCAGACCTGATTAGAACATTCTGTTAGTCTGCCTCCTAATATCCTGTAATTTTCCTTTTGTGAAACACATCAAAATGATCACTGAGTATTTGTGGGCCTCTGTGACTTACACAATACAATAGGAACTCTATTAGTATGAAGGATATGTTTCTCTTTTCCACTGTGGTATTCACAGTGCTTAGTGTATTATTTGATGTCAATTATTATTTATTGACGGGCTGAATGAATCAGTTAATTAAGCAATCATGAGGAGACAAGAGAATTTGTTTGGGGTGTTGTCTAAATATATTTAAATTTTGATTTCATGGAGATTATTGTTGAATGGACATGATGTGGGCTATTTTCAAAAGGATCATGGAAAAGTAAATAATTACCCATGGACTGCAAAGAAATCAAAGCAGTCAATCCTAAAAGAAATCAACTTTGAATAATCATTGGGAAGACTGTTGCTGAGGCTGAGGCTCCATTTCTTTGGCCACCTGATGCAAAGAGCCGACTCATTGGAAAGATGGAATGCAAAAAAGAGAAGGAGGCAGCAGAGGATGAGATGGTTAGATAACATCACTAACTCAAAGGACATGAATTTGAGCAAACTCCAAGAGATCATAGAGGACAGAGGAGCCTGGCAGGCTGCTGTCCATGGTTCCACTGAGTTGGACACAATTTAGCAACTGAGCAACAATAAGACCTACAACACACACAACATTGTATAACAATGTTATTCCAATAAAAAATAAATTAATTTAATAAAAAAAGAAGGAATGAGAATTTTAAAAGTAGATAATTAGAGAAACTCACAAGTATCAACTATAATCAAATAGTCTCATCTTTCTTATTCTGGTACATATACATTTTTTTCTTTCTTTCTCAACAACCCCTTTTCTTTTCTTAGCAGATATGGAATATTAACAAAATTGGAAAACCCTTTCTCAAATACACAGCTTGTTTTTTCTTAATGAGCCAAAAGATAGTTATTGCGTGACATTTAAAACAAAGCAAGAGAAGAAAATGGAATTCAGTGGCTATACTGCTTCCTAAATAGATATGAGTACATTTATCATCTGCTCTTATGGCAAACAGTTTGATAGTGACCAAACATAATCCAGTGAGCCAAGTAAATGCTGCTAAATGTTACTGCCTTGGCTTTGGAAATTTGCCTTATTTGGCCTAGCGAGCTTTCTCTTAAATCTATCCTATAAATTAAGTATAGCAGGTAAAGTGAGAATTATTTTTGCACTCAGAGACCATGCTTTTAATAGAAAAAGTCACTTCTAACAGTTGCTCCTAACAGTTAGTTATCATGAGTGATTAAGATTTATTCCACTATTGGGAATATGTTGGAAGAAGCTGGGATATAGAAATAAAGAAGCAGCAGAAGCAATCTCTTACATCTTTTGCCTCTTTCTGTCTTGCTTATTTTCGCTAGGTAGTAACAACAATGACAACAACAGCTCCAGTTTGGGGCTTATAAAGAATTTATAATATGCCATAGCTTGTGCTAATAAAAATTGCAAAGCTAAGCGATTACCCTGGAAAAGGAAGAAAGGCCCAGTAACTGGGAAGTGGTAAAAGAGGGAATTCTGAAGTAACTGAACCAAAAAGGTCATGCTATTCAGTGTAGAATGTGGTCTAAATCCCTAAAGATAAGACGGAAGAGCCAGAAAGTAATGTCAAGCCAACTTCCAAGAAAGATCACAGGTTTCTTTGAACATATGAGATTCTTCAGTGGAGAATTTTGACTGTAGAATATAAGCTACATAAGGGCAGGGATTTGACCTGTCTTGTTCACAGTTGTACTCCCTAGGAGATAGCACAATGCCTAGCACAGGGTAAACAATAAATAATTGATAAAAGAATGAATGAATGAAAAGAGAGGAAGGAAGGAAGGAGGGGAGAAAGGAAAGAAAGAAGGAAGGAAGAGTGGGGCAGAGCAGCAAACAGTGATGCCTGCAGCGCTGAACGGGGACCATGGGAGCGTGATAATGGTGGATACCTTTGTAATCACTGCTATTGTTAAACTCTTCCAGGAGCTATGTCGTGTTTTTTGATGACTTTGTGTTTTTCAGCTGTTTCTCTCTGTGTACTATCAAAAATTCCAGAATTCAGAAGTTTATCATGAACACAGATGTGTATACAAATCCTTTATAAATCTCCCAAAGGAATGCCAACATGTTTACAATTGTACCTCCAAGATAAAAGCACTATTTTGCTTGGATTTCAATATAAGCTTGCACAGCAAATAGAAAACACAATCACCATCCTGGATGGAATGCCTATCGTCCCTAATGAAATGTTCTCAAAAAATAAAGGAGCAAAACCAAAAACAACAACAAAAAATGTACAGTACAGACTACAGAGTTCTCATTTCCAACAGAGTGCTTGAGTTGAGCTGTGTTCTTTAAAGTTCTGGGTCCCACTGTTTAGACATCACTCTGAGGTTGCCTAGGAGAAGGACAGAATCTTGGACCTTACTGGAAACCATCTAGCTTTCCACTGACAACTTTGATGTCAATGACTAAAAATAGCCATCTTTCCATCCTACAACACTGTAAAGTCATTTCTTTTATTTTTACCAAGAATTAGCAGAGTCAAGTTAAGCAGACATAGAGATTTGATTTGGGGGAGCTAGTTTGCAGGAGGTAGGTGGAGGGCTGAGGGAGGGAAGTCAGACTAGCAGTAAATACCCAGCCTCTCTCAGCTATATGGAAAGCAGCAGGCAGTGGAGTCATCGAGTGGCATTAGTATGAGTTATTATAGTCNTTTTACCAAGAATTAGCAGAGTCAAGTTAAGCAGACATAGAGATTTGATTTGGGGGAGCTAGTTTGCAGGAGGTAGGTGGAGGGCTGAGGGAGGGAAGTCAGACTAGCAGTAAATACCCAGCCTCTCTCAGCTATATGGAAAGCAGCAGGCAGTGGAGTCATCGAGTGGCATTAGTATGAGTTATTATAGTCTACAGGTGGAACGTCAAGAAGACCAGTATTTGTAAAGGCAGTCTGTGGGGCTTGTTGCGCTGGGTCTTTGCTGTGAGCAGGCTCTCTCTGGTTGCTAGTGGGCAGGGGCTGCTCTTGACTGCAGTACTCGGGCTTCGTCCTGCAGTGGCTCCCCTTGTTGCGGAGCACAGGCTCTAGAACACGAGGGCTTCAGCCGCTGTGGTCCATGTGGAAATCTTCCCAGACCAGGGACTGGATGCGTGTCCTCTGCACTGGCAGGAGAGATCCTTAACCACTGGACCACCAGAGAAGTCCAAAGACAGGTTTGTAAAGAGCAGTTTTAGGTTCACAACATAATCGAGGAGGAGGTACAGAGATTTCCCATACAGTCTCTGCCCCTAAATGTGCATAACCTCTCCAGTATCAGCCTCTTTCACTAGAACAGTAAATTTTCTATCAAGAATGAACCTACATTGACACATCATAAACACCCAATCATCGACAGTTTACCTAAGGGTTCACTCTTGGTGGTGTATATTCTATGAGTTTGAACAAATGTGTACTGATGTATATCCATCAGTATAATATCATACAGAGTATTTTTACTGCCCTAAAATCCTAGGTACTCTGTTTATTCATCCCCCAAGCCTCCAAACCCCCACTGATCTTTTTA
The DNA here is from genome assembly GCA_006410675.1 of Oreotragus oreotragus. Lineage (NCBI taxonomy): Eukaryota > Metazoa > Chordata > Mammalia > Artiodactyla > Bovidae > Oreotragus > Oreotragus oreotragus. Next base: position 143,929 of record SJYX01009828.1, read on the forward strand.
TTCTCTCCAAAGTTTGGCCTTTTCCAAAATGTCCTATAGTTTGAATCATATGCTACGTGGCCTTTTCAGATGGCTTCTTTCTCTTAGCGATATGCATTTAAAGCTCATCCGTGTCTTTTATGACTAGATAGCTCATTTCTTTTTAGCACTGAATAATATTCCACTGTCTAAATGCACAATGGTCTATCCATTTACTTACTGAAGGACATCTTTGTTGCTTCCAAGTTTTGACAGTTATAAATAAAGCTGCTATAAACATCTCTGTGCGGTTTTTTGTGAGGCCATAAGTTTTCAACTCAGTTGGGTAAATACCAAGGAGCAAGATTGCTGAATTGTATGGTAAGAATATATTAAGTTTTGTAAGAAAACACCAAACTGTCTTCTAAAGTGACTGTACCATTTTGCACTCCCACCAGCTATGTATGAGAGTTCACACCCTCATCAGAATTTAGTATTATCGGTGATCCTGATTTTGCCCACTCTGACAAGTGTGTAATGATATCTCAGTATTATTTTAATTTACATTTCCATGATGACTTATGATGTGGAGCATCTCTTAATATGTTTATTTGCAATCTACATCCCTTCTCTTGCAAAGCATCTGTTAAGATCTTTGGCGCATTTTAAAATCAGATTGTTTATTTTCTTATTGTTTTAAGAGTTCCTTGTATATTTTATATAACAGTCCTTTATCAGATGTGTCTTTTGCAAATAATTTTTCCAAGTCGATGACTTGTCTTTTAGCTCTCTCGATATTGTCATTTTGCAGAGCAAAAGTCTTTAATTTTAATGAAGTTCAGCTTATCAGTTATTCTTTTCATGATTCATGTCTTTGGAGTTGTCTTGGGGAGAAAGAAATTTTCCTCTATCCTTCTATCCTATTATTCTGTGCTTAGCCACTCAGTCATGTCTGACTCTTCACAACCCCATAAACTGTAGCCTATCAGGCTCCTCTGTCTGTGGGATTTCCCAGGCAAGAATAATGGAGTGGATTGCCATCTCCTCCTCCAGGGGATCTTCCTGACTCAAGGATGAAATCCACATCTCCTGTGTTTCCCCCACTGCAGGAGAATTCTTTCCTGCTGAGCCATCAGGAGAAGCCCTAGATTATTCTGACTGGTCTAAAAGTTAAATTGACATGAGACGGATTAACAGGAGAAAATCAAACCAAAGTTTAATGATGTATATATGTGGAAGAGACCAGAGAAACTGAACCACTTGCCAAATGGCTGAAGCCTCATCTTGAATACCATCCTCAGTTACAGACAAAAGAAGATGTTGAGGGTGGGAAGAGTCAGTTACAAGAGGTTACTGACAGTGATCTATTTGTTTAATCTTTCACCAGTCCCTCACTGTCCTGATTAATGTAGCTTTATAGTAAGTCTTGAAGTTGGACTGTGTTAGTCCAGCTTTGTTATTCTCCTTTAATTAATTGTGTTGGTCCTTCCTTATGCCTTTCCAAATTTACTTTAGCCTCAGTGTGTTGATATCTACAAAATACTTGCTGGGACTTTAATTGATATTGCATTGAATCTACAGATCAAGTTAGGAAAAACTCACATCCTGGCAATATTTTTTCTGTACATGGACGCAGAATCTCTCTCCATTTATTTAGTTCTTTGATCTTGTTCATCAGAGTTTTGTAGTTTTCATCATATAGATCCTGTACATATTTGTTAGGTATATACCTAAGTATTTCTTTTGGGGGGATGCCAATGTAAATAGTGGTGGTCGTTTAGTCACTATGTCATGTCCGATTCTGGGGACCCCATGGACTGTGGCCTGCCAGGCTCCTCTATCCATGGAATTCTCCAGGCAAGAATACTGGAGTAGGCTCCATTGTGGTATTATGTTTTCAATTTTAAGCCCTACTTGTTGGTATGTAAGAAAGCATTTGATTTTTATATATTAACCTTGCTACCTGCAACCTTGCAACAATCACTTCTTAGTTCCAGATGTTTTTATGTTTGTCAGTTCTTTCAGATTTTCTACACAGATAATCATGTCACTTGTGAAACTAAGACAGTTTTGCATCTTCCTTCCCAACTGTGTTTACTTTATATCCTTTTTTTTTCTTGGCCTGATTTCATTAGCAAGGACAGTCAGTAAGATATTAAAAAATAGTGGCCAGAGGGGACATCCTTGCTTTGTTCCTGATCTTGAGGAAAAACTTTACATCTCTTCTCATTAACTCTGATGTTAGCTGTAGGTTTTTAGTAGATAGTCTTAGTAATTTGAGAATATTCTCTTCTATTTCTAGTTCACTGAAAATTTTTAATCAAGAATGAGGTTTGGGTTTTGTCAAATGCTTTTTCTGCATGTATTGATATGATCATGTGGTATTTCTTTTGTTAGTCTACTGATGTAATAGGTTACCTTATTCAGTTTTCAAATATTGAACCAGCCTTGTTTACCTGGCATGAATCCAACTTGATCATGATATATAATTATTTTTATACTTTTTTTGGATTCAACCTGCTAATATTTTGTTGAGGACTTTTGCATCCATGTTCATGAGAGATAACAATCTATAGTTTTCTTTTCTTGTCATATATTTGATTTTATTGCTGGCATCACAGAATAAGTTATGAAGTATTCCCTTTGCTTTTATACTCTAAAAGAGATTATGGCAAATTAGTAAAAATTCTTCCTTAAATATTTGGCAGAATTCACCAGTGATCCATTTGGGCCTGATATTTTCTGGTTTTAGAAGGTTATTGATCAATTTCTTTAATAGATATAGACCCAAACTTGTCTTTAATAAGAAAGAAATTTAAATGTTAACTTGTAGACAATTGGTAAGATGCTAATTTTTTTTTAAGTAAGGAGGGCATGGCAACCCACTCCAGTACTCTTGCCTGGAGAATGCCCATGGACAGAGGAACCTGGCAGGCTACAGTCCAGGGGGTTGCAAAGAGTTGGACACAACTGGGTGACTAAGCACAATGTGTTTATTTATTTTTCATTGCACTGGGCCCTTGTTGCTGCGCATGGGCTTTCTCTAGGTGTGGTGAGCGGGCGCTATGCTCTAGTGTGGGTGCATGGGCGTCTTTTGTTGTGGAATGTGGGCTCTAGGCGAAAGGGCTTCAGTAGTTGTGGTACACAGGCCTAGTTGTCCCAAGGCAAGTGGAATCTTCCCAGACCAGGGACTGAGCCCATGTCCCCAGGACTAGCAGGTGGATTCTTTACCACTGGACCACCAGGGAAGTCCCAGAGCTAATTTTTTTTGTCTAAAAGAGATACAAATAATTTTTGTCCTTTATAGATGAAAATGATTTCTACTCTGTAGAGAACNGCAAGTGGAATCTTCCCAGACCAGGGACTGAGCCCATGTCCCCAGGACTAGCAGGTGGATTCTTTACCACTGGACCACCAGGGAAGTCCCAGAGCTAATTTTTTTTGTCTAAAAGAGATACAAATAATTTTTGTCCTTTATAGATGAAAATGATTTCTACTCTGTAGAGAACATAGCACCAAAGGTTATAGTTTATTACTCTGCAGGAATTTAATCAGATTTATATTTATCAATAATTTAGAATGGTTTCAATATTCTTTTTTTCTTATACTGATATATATAAAATATTACTTCCCATATGTTTCTTTGAACCAGCTCTGTTTCCTACTGGCTTCAATAATAAGCTAAAAGAAAAACTTGACCTAGGGCTTTCCTGGTGGCTCAGTGGTGGAGTCCACCTGCCAAGGCAGGAGACACAGGTTCTATCCCTGGTCTGGGAGGATCCTACATGTCATGAAACAAATGAGGCCTGTGTACCAGAACTACTGAGTCTGTGCTCTAGAGCCTGGGAGCCACAACTACTGACCCTGAAGCCGCCGAGGTGAGAAGTCCCTGTACTGCAACTAGAGAACAGCCCACGTAGCAAAGAAGACCCAGCATAGCCAAGAATAAATAAATTATTTTTAAAAATTAAAAACTTGACCTATGTTTTCTCTGTATTTTTACTCTGTGTGAGAATTTTTTGAACATTTTGAAGTTATACTTTTGACATTTTATCAGAATACAGTTTGGTCAAATATTTAAAACTGCATGTCTAAGAACTGATCCTAAAGAAATAAGGATGTGCTCAAGAATTTAGTTCTAAGACCATTTACTGTATATAAGGGTAAAATATCAGAAGCAAGTGTGCAGCATTAGGGGACTACTTAATGCCTAAATATATTTTCAGAATTGTTGTTACTGGGTAAGTAGAATTTATAGATTTTAAATATTTCTTTACCCTGTTCATATTTTCTTGTGACACTTTTGAAAGAAGGAAAAAGCAAGACTGAAGGTCACAAAGTCTAGTTTCACTGGTCTGCCCATTCTTGTTGACAATTATTGTGGTATTTAACCCCTGACTATAGTCACTAGTCACCAGGCTTCCCTGGCGGCTTAATGATAAAGAATATGCCTGCCAGTGCAGGAGGCAGGGGTTCCATCCCTGGTGGGGAAGATCCCCTGGAGAAGGAAATGATAACCCAGTCCAGTATTCTTCCCCAGGAAATCCCATGGACATAGGAGCCTAGTGGGCTATAGTCCATGGGGTTGCAAAAGAGTTGGACACGACCTAGTGACTAAACAATGACAACAAAAAAATATTCACTGTAGTCTTCCCTTCTGCTCTAATTCCTGCCACTATCTTAGGGAATTTCAGAGTCCCATGACAGAATCACCCACCTGCTCCCCAAGCTTTTAAAATTCCTTAATATCCCATTTCTAATGTCCTTCTTCGCTTCTGTAATTCAATCCAAAGAAATTTTAGATCTTGTCTTCATTGAGAATTGCTTATCTCTGACACTTCTGTGCTTTTTGCTCTTTCAGATGATAATGCCTTCATTGTTTTTCTGATGAAAAAAAGTAACACATGTATAACTGCAACTTGTTTTCAGAAAATACAGAATCTTGCAACTCAAAGCTTACCACTCAGCAGTCTGTAACCCTTTAAACTTTTTGCTAGGAATAGTTTTGTTTGTTTGCTTGCTTTCCAAAGTGGGAATTGACTATTCATTTACTTTTACAATCTTTTTGCCACTCAATGACTTATCTTTCCAAGCTAATAAATACAGACCCACATCATCATTAATATGACTGAAAAAACAATTTATTGTAAGGCTTCAAGGACATCAAACCAGTCCATCCTAAAGGAAATCAGCTCTGAATATACACTGGAAGGACTGATGCTGAAGCTGGAACTCCAAAACTTTGGCCACCTCACACAAAGAACTGACTCATTGGAAAAGACCCTGATGCTGAGAAAGATTGAAGGCAGGAGGAGAAGGGGACAACAGAGGATGAGATGGTTGGATGGCATCACTGACTCGATGGACATGAATCTGAGCAAGCTCTGGGAGTTAGTGATGGACAAGGAAGCCTGGCGTGTTGCAGTCCATGGGGTCACAAAGAGCTAGACACGACTGAGCGACTGAACTGAAGGCTTTAATATTCTTCATCTAACCCAAGGTGTCTCAGTCTCAACACCAGAATTTGGGGCTAGTAAATTCTTTGTTGTGGGAGGCTGTGTTGTCACTGAAGAATGTTTAGCAGCATTCCTGCCCTCTACCCATTAGATGCCAATAGCTCTGTCCTCCTCCCCCACCCCAAATCAATCAAAAATATTTCACACCTATTCCCAAATGTCACCTGTGGCCAGTATTAACCCCCAGTTGAGAACCACTGATACAATCAACCTGCCATTGTTTGTTTGTCTACTTTATCACAATTGAAAACAGGTGCTTTCAGGAACTCGGCTCAGTGTTATGCAGAAGCCTGGATGGGAGGGGAGTTTGGGGAGAATGGATACATGTATATGTGTGGGTGAGTCCCTTTGTTGTGAAATTATCACAACATTGTCAATCGGCTATACCCCAATACAAAGCAAAAAGTTAAAAAACAGTGGTGCTTATAAATATCCTAACATATAAACTTAGCACTTCTCCAAACTACTTCTATAGCTTAAGTTTTTCTAAAATGTTTATGTCCATTCCCCAGATTTCCTCCCAGAAATATTGTAGCAATTTATAGTACCATTAAAATAGCAGGAATGTCATTTCCCCAGATCCTGTCCATTTCTAGGTACCCTCCATTTTTTAATCTTTCTTGGTGATAAGCAAAACAAAGTATTACTTTGCCCTTCTAATGTGTAATTCTTTGATTGCTAAGCAGGTTAGTACCTTTAGGTACTAACACAGTAAGTGTTTATTGACCATTTGTATTACTGCTTTGGTGAACTGCCTATTAATGTCCTTGCCCATTCTTGATTTTGTAAAGGCTATCAATTCTTCGAGTTTGCAATTTTTCTGGTAACCTTTGAGATTTCCTGAATAAAATGTATACATTTTTATGATGTTAAATTATCTGCCTTATTATGGTTTTACCTATAGTGGTGTCATGCTTAGAAAGATCATCTGTGTTAACTGTAGTGTTTTAGTCTTTTATGCCAACCTTATACACCTCCATATCTTTCACACTCTAACACAAAGACTTTTTGACCTGTAGACCACTGCAACTAAAATTTGAATGTACATAGGGATCATCTGGAAATCTTATTTAAATGTACGTTCTGATTCAGTAGGTTTGGAGTGAAACAAAGGATTCTGCATTTCCAGCAAACTCCCAGGTGATGTCAATGTTGTCTGGACTATACTTTGAGTGGCTAGGTTCTGGACCTTCAGCCCTCAAATCCCTATTCTCCCTACCTCCTTTCTCTGATTGGCTTTCTCCTGAATTTGCTTCTCTTCCTACCTACCATGAACCCCAAGCATAGCAATTTCAACTATACTTCACTCCTTTGTTTATCTGGAATAAGAACCCTGGCAATCTCCATTCCAGTATGGACCAAGCTACATCTTCTCCAGTCTCCAGCCATGTCACCACTAAAAGAAATCACATAACTGCCACTTGCTTCTGTAACAAATGTATGATTTTTAATATCAGATCAGAAATCCTCCACTTTGTTCCTTGACAGTTCCCTTTCCCATTCTTTACAGTAATTTTGCCTAAATTTAATCTCCTCAACCCTATTCCACCTCCTTTCAGGCCTCTGACGAATGAATGACAAAGAACTTCTTAAAGTCATACAGTAGAAATAACTTTTTTTTTGAGTCCACTCAACAACTCAACAACATTCTCATAAGATTTTCCAACTCTTAGAACTTTTGCTTAAAGATTTATGAATTAAACTAGGTTATTTACTTAATAGATATCTCCCAGTTATTTAGGTAAGTACAGTTATCATTTCCATCTTACAGACTAGGAAACTAAGGCACAGTGAGTTGACACAACCAATGAGTGTCAGAGCAAGGACGGAAACCCAGATTACGATGCTCTTAAACCTTTCTTCTCTGCCTCCTGGCAAGGTTCCTAAATGCTTGGTGTATCTATCTATCACAAAGAAGAGTGACTAGCGATTTTCAACTCTGGAAGGCACATTCCATTCACATTCCCAGGCCTCAGAAATTCTGTTTAATTCGTCTGGGGTAGTGCCCTGGCACTACTGTTTTTAGTCTGTTAAAGGAGAATGTTATCCTAAATCAGTGCTTTTCAAACGTTTTACATTTACTGGACCCTTGGCAGAAGTCTCCTGTTAGCCTGATAGGTAATGTATAACAGGTGTGTGAGGTGTTTGCCCTCCCCACACACCCTCTCAGGTTTGATCAAGTCCTTGCTGTCCCTAGTGCAAACACAGACCATTCCTATCCTTCCAGAAAGAAGCATTTTAGGCCCTGAAACTGATCTGGGCAGCGTTGGTGGAGGGAGCGTCGACATTACAATGATGACCCTGATGACATGATTTCCAGGTTGTCAGTGTTCAGTTTAACTTTGATTTAGTCAAAATTCCCTGGTGGCTCAGCTGGTAAAGAATCTGCCGGCAGTGAGGGAGACCTACTGGGTTGGGAAAAGCCCTTGGAGACGGCAACGGCTACACACTCCTTTACACTGGCTTGGAGAATTCCATGGACTGTATTGTGTCCATGGGGTCGCAAAGAGTCGGACACGACCGAGCGACTTTCTCTTTCTTTCATACACTATAAATATTTGTCGGAAATTTTCCTGGACTCCACGAGATCCATTTAAAACTTCTGAACACATGTTCTAAAACGCCACGCGACCGCAAGGCTGGGGGCGCTGCGGCCGCCCGGGACTCACGGCGCATCGTGGGGCTCCAGGTGAGCCCGGGGCTTGCCGGCCCGCACCGCCCAACGCGAGAAGCCGTCCCAGCCCTTGCTGCAGCTGTTGGGCGGAGCGCCGGGGACCCCTACATCGGACGGAGCCGTGGCCGAGGTGAGGATACTTCCAACCTAGGGCGCCGGCAAAAGCTAAGATCGTGCAAGGTAACTCAGTTTCGGGAAGCTCTGCCACGCCTCTGCACAAGTCGCCGCGCCCTGGAATCCTCGCGCCGCGTGGGCGCCGGCGGGCTCAGGTGAGAAGCAGGCAGAGGTGCCCGGGTCGCCCGCCTAGACCCCGCCCCGGACTGCCTCGCGCGGTGTCTGAGTGAGTCAAAGCGACGTCAGTCAGATGTCGAGGGCGGGACCCGAGCTCGCCCGCCCCCTGGCCCAGCTATAATGTCTGATCTCGGCAGGCGGCTGCAGCCAGGCGGCGGTGTGCGCCTGGGCAGGGGTGAGGCTTGGGGCGCGCGGGGTCAGGCGCAGCTGCTGCGACTGACGGCGATGGAGGGTGGTGGGGATGTGGGGAGGGGCTGGGTGGGCTACGGGATGGTGGGCACCTGGGACTGCCGGTGCTCTGGGTACGCTAACTCCCGAAGGTGTTGCTTCCAACTTTTACCTCTTTCGGAAGCAGCGAGCTTTAGTGTTGGGAGATCTGATACTGGAGAGCAGAGCGGGAGCTAGTGCCATTCACGTTTTCCCTCCACCCCACCGCCTGCTTTATCTGCTCAGCTTTATTATTTTTATTCATCTCTAGAACATGGACTGCGCCCGCCTCTGGCTAGGGCTGCTGATGCCTGCGGTGGCTGCCCTGGACTTCAGCTACCACCACCAGCCAGAGATGGAAGCGTTTCTGAAGAATGTTGCCCAAAACTACAGTTCTATCACTCACTTACACAGTATCGGGAAGTCTGTACAAGGTAGGGTGCGTCTCCTGTGCTTTCCAAAACCCCTAGTCCTCACTTTCATTCATCCAATATACCTTAGCTTCCTGTCCCCTTTCTATGAAGCTACTCAGAGGGGCTCTAGGCAAATCCATCCCTGTCTTGCGTGTAGATTGTTTCTTCCTTTGTGTGTTGCGTTGCTTTTTGTCAGAGGAGTACTAAGATCTGGATTTTACTATGTGTCTCCGTTGTCATTCGGTGTCGTTGAATGCTTTGCGTGAATGGCATTCTGATTTTGGAGACAGATTTCTTGGAATGAATATTTTAGCCTTTAGTTTTCTAGATAAACTTTTGCAAAGGAAGTCTGTTTAGCCATCTCAAGTTTCTCTTTTTGACCCTTTTTGATGGCTTCTTTAAATATGATTCAGACTGTTAGGATCCTGTCTTCAAGTCTCTCTTAAATCGAAATAGTGCAGTTCTATTGGTGAGATTTCTATATCACGTATAATATGGCTTAAAGTTATGTAAAAAAAAAAAGTGACTCTGGTACTGATTAAAAGGCTGTTTTAAAAATTATTCATTGGAATAAGACAATTGCTGAATAATAAGTGTACCATAGCAGTGACTGGTATTGCTTCTAGTATTTTCATGCTCATCATTTTAATACTTTATTTTAATCTGGATGCCATATATTGAGTATAAACATAAAAATGTATATTAGTTCTTTTTTAGTAGATAGGAAAACTGAATCATAGTGAAATTAGTATCTTGCCCAAGAATACCCGGATCACGAGTGAGTTTTATAACCAGGATTGGCACTCAGATCATTCTGCTTCAAGGCTTAAATATTTGGGAGAAAAGGCAAATAATTTTACCACGTATTATTAATCTTATATTGGTACTTCCCCCAAAACATACCAGTTGACTTAATACTTAAGTTTTGTCAAGTGTATGTAATTTGGATCTCAACTCTTTTTTTTTCCACAGCAGAATACTTTAACAATCTGCAAATCTGTTCTTTTGGTTTTAAGTCCTGCAAAATGAGTGGTAAATCAAAGATCTGTGCACAAGTCTCTTGGATCTCAACTCTTTATAAGGTGTATTTCAACCTCAACTGAATTTTAGCTGTGTTTTTCAGCCAATTTGGGAGTCTCTTAATCACCATATTCTGAAGTAATCATTTCCCAAAAACTTAAGGCTGTGGTTTATATTGTAAGCAGTGCTTCATAAGTTTGCTTATATGCAATGCAACAGAAAAATCCTAGGCTTGTGTGTAATGATATCTTTGTTTTTAAACAGTATTGCTAAAGAGTTGGTGCCAGAATTATTCTATATTGCTCTATAATCCAAAATTATAGAGATTGAATGTATGAGAAAGCATATCTTGAATCAGCATATGTATATAGCCTTTTGAAATTGTTTTCCCCTAGGGGTAAAGAAGAGCAACTTTAAAAGATCTAAGAATACTAATTATATCAATAAAGGAAATATAGAGCACAGCTGACTTGAGTTATTGTTCAGTCATCATTTAAACCACAAGGCAATGTGAATGTTGTTAATTTTTAAGTACTAAATGAGTTAGCTTTTATTTTTTCAAGCACAAAGTGCTCGTACAAGAAAATCGGGTACTCTCTCAATATCAACCAGCTATTTTGATCTACCCTGCATGCTATCAGACTACAGCAATAATGAAAGCCAGCAAGCTTAATTGTTTTTACCTGTGTACACTCTTATAGTTAAAGGACTGGGGAATTATCATGTGAAAAATACAATGATGCTAGTTTAGGTCAAAGGTTTGTATTGAGTATTCTCTGAATAATTACTCTGGTTAAGAAAAATCCCAAATCTGCTATTGGTTTCCGAACAGGAGGTTAAACTGTACACTGGTAACTGGGAGCTGGTTGCCAGGGCATCCTTGTATGGCTGTTGGTACTCTTTTTGCTAGATGGACAGTTTTCCCTGGCCATCTTGCCCTCTGATGTAAGATACTTACTTAGCAAACATGATTTACCATATGTGTTATTTATCTTTTCTTATTATGAATGTGGACAACCTACCTAGAAGGGAAAGTAATATTTCTACCTTGCCAATTTGTTTTTAGCTTTTGTAAATGCCTGTCACATGTATTTTCACTGTGATCATGGATTATAGTCTGCTTTCTTTCTCCCATCTCATATTATGTCATTACGTATGTCTATGAATTTAATGGCTTGCTAGTGTGAATTGGTTGCTAGATAATATTTTACATTGATTACATTAATTTCTTATTCATCTTTGAGCCATCTGTATAGTTTCTGGTGGCCTCTGTTATAAACAGTGATGCTAAAAAAAAATTGCATGTCATGATTAATGGCCTTCTATTATATTTTTCCAGTTTTTAATTTTGAAATGTTTGAAACCTATACAAAAGCTCTGCACACAACATCATTCATTATTAGAGAAATGCAAATCAAAACCACAATGAGGTACCATCTCACACCAGTCAGAATGGCTGTCATCAAAAAGTCTACAAACAATACTGGAGAGGGTGTGCAGAAAAGGGAACGTTCTTACACTGTTGGTGGGAATGCAAACTGGTACAGCCGCTGTGGAGAAGAGTGTGGAGATTAGAACTACTATATGACCCAGCAATCCCACTGCTGGGCATGCACCCTGAGGAAACCAGAACTGAAAGAGACACATGCACCCCAATGTTCATTGCAGCACTGTTTATAATAGCCAGGACATGGAAGCAACCTAGATGTCCATCAGCAGATGAATGGATAAGCAAGCTGTGGCACATATACACAATGGAATATTACTCAGCTATTAAAAAAAACAAACACATTTGTGTCAACTTTAGTGTGGATGAAACTGGAGTCTTATACAGAGTGAAGCAGGTCAGAAAGAACACAAATACTATATATTCACACATATATTTGGAATTTAGAAAGATGGTAATGACAGTCCTACATACAGGGCAGCAAGAGACATAGATATAAAGAACAGACTTGAGCTCTGTAGGACAAGGAGAGGGTGGGATGATTTGAGAGAATAGTGTTGAAACATGTATATTACCGTATGTAAAACAGATCACCAGTGCAAATTAGATTCATGAAGCAGGGCACCCAAAGCCAGTGCTCTGGGACAACCCAGAGGGATAGGGTTGGAGAGGGGGTAGAAGCGGGGTTCAGAAAGGGGGAACACATTATACCTGTGACTGATTCATGTGGATGTATGGCAAAAATCATCATCACAATACTGTAATTATCTTCTCCTATCTTTTAAATTATTCCTAAGTCCCTTTTTCAAGTGTGTTTGGCACATATTCAGTGATTTTTATGTTTGTTAAGTGGCTTGAAAATTTGCCAAAGGAAAGTCTTGTGAAGCAAGCAGAAAAGTATGCCATTTGTGTCCTGCCATCAGATAGCCCCCTTTGAAATACAAATGTATTTGTTGTATCAATAGACTCCCCAGCTTTTCTCTTCACATCCCGTCAAATTAGTTCTAGGACCATTTAAAATAAGATTTCCTACATCTATTCTAAGAATCTTGTCTTTCCTCTTGCTAAGTCTAACCTTTATCTGAATAAAGAAGGTTGCAAAGATCAAGGGTTCGATAACAATATGTTATAAAGTGCTTTCCACATATTGGGTGTTTTAATATGTTTTTTAAATCTCAACATCTCAAAGTAGGCATTAACGTCATTTACAGAATGGGTCCAATGAGGTACAGATAAGTCAATTAACTTGCTGAAGATCACACAGCTGACAAGTGTTAGGTCTCAAGCACATCTTTCTCATCAAGGAAGCAGTTCCACATATATGTGGTTGCATGGAGATTGTGGTAGTTAGTGGAGGGTTTCAGAGTTATGTTTTGGGCACATTTGATCTGAAAATAAAGCTTCTGCCAAGATCCAACACAGTAGTTAGTTGCCACTTGTCTATTGAGCAGCTGAAATGTGACCAGACCAAATTAAGATGAGCTAAAAGTGTCCCATGGACAGAGGAGCCTGGCAGGCTGCAGTCCATGGGATTGCTGAGGGTCGGACGCGACTGATCGACTTCACTTTCCCTTTTCACTTTCATGCATTGGAGAAGGAAATGGCAACCCACTCCAGTGTTCTTGCCTGGAGAATCCCAGGGAAGGGGGAGCCTGGGGGGCTGCTGTCTATAGGGTCGCACAGAGTCAGACACGACTGAAGTGACTTAGCAGCAGCAGCAGCAAAAGTGACTCTGAGGATTTAAAAATCAATTTCACCTGGTTTTAATTTTGTTAACATGGTTGTGGTTTCTAAAACATTTTAAACTACATATGACTTGCACTGCATTTTGGGCCTTGCTAATCTGGACAGAAATTTGTTATGAGCCATTTTTTTCTGAGTACAAAAGGAATTCAAGTTCATTGAGAAATTTGGGAAGTTATAACTTCCCAAAGCACCAAGAAGCACCAAGCACCAAGAAGAAAATTAAAATCTCAGCATCCAAAGGAAACACGTAGTAAACTTGAACGACTATATGCCCTTTGTGTCTTTCTTCCCTCCCACTGAGCCAAATGACTTGCTTGCCTGTGCAAACATATTTCTAAAACTTAATTTTTAATGCCTGCTACGTGTCCTATCAATGGAAGTACTATTGTTTATTTAACTTAGACCCCACTGATGAACATTTTGTTTGTTTCTAAACTTTTCCTGTTATTAAAAAAAAATGGAGGTTCAAAACAGAGGGGACATATGTATACCAATGGTTGATTCATGTTGATATGTGGCAGAAACCAACACAATATTGTAAAGCAATTATTCTTCAATTAAAAATAAATTAATTTTAAAAAGTTTTAATGCCATAGAGAACATCTTTGTAGCTAAGACAACTGAAGTTGTTCGAGTGCACACAGGCTTGGTAAACACAAGGCCCAAGTTCAAATTCTAGCTTCTCTATTTTGTAGCAGTGTGACCCTGGGTAGTTAGAATAATTCCTGGAGCATGATAAAGTATTACGTAAGCACTGCCGTTCAGGATAAGACCTGCTATTGAGGGTACATTTCTAAAGAGGAAATTACCAGCTTATGTATTTGATACATGTAACGAAACATTTCCTAAAAGAGTGTATTGATTTGATAATCGCAAAAGAAATGTATGCTTAACTCTTCTAAATCTTATATCAATGATAAATCAGGCATTAGTGGCTTTAAAGGTTTCTATAGTATTTGCCAAAGGGTACAGAGTTTTGGTCATCAGGATGAATATGTCCTAGAGATCTACTGTATGGTGGAGTGCCTATAGCTAACAATATTGTTTACTTTAACATTTGCTAAGAAGGTAGATATGCTAAGTGTTTTGATGATGATGAAAGATAACTAGCATAATTTTTTCATGATTCTTTAAAGTATAAAGGAGAATTTATTTCTCATGCATTTACCTCACGAGCTCTCACTGTCCTATATTCATTCAACAGATATTTTATTGAATTTCTCTGCCAGGAATCTTCATAACATTGCATATACTCAAAAATCTTCCTAAAATTGGCTTGGATTCCAGCCCCAAAGAGACATGCACTGTATTTACGTATACAGATCTCTCATTGTCTACTACCCTTGACTACTACTATCTCTCATTGTCTACTACCATTGACTAGCAATTTACCCTCAGAAAAGAACATTGTTATTTAAGACTTTGCCACGATATTCAGTTTTCTGTCACTCTGTTCATTTCTCAAGTGTGATCGGACAACCAGTTTGCTTGAGATCCTGCATAAAATGCTTTTTGTGGTGTAAATATTGACATATTGAGGACTAAATACCAAGAAGACCACTAAAATCTAGGAATTTCAGCTGTAATATACATGTTTGTGATTTCGGGTTACATTGAGTTAGCCTTTCTCCTTCTTTAACTTGAAATGTAAAGTCCTTTTCTGAAACATCTTAGGAATATCAGCCTTGTTTTATAACCACTCAGTTTCTTAAAGACACTGCTTTTTTTGTCTTACAAGGAAATGATGTAGATTTCCACCATATTTGTAGGATGATATCTGAAGAGGATGAGATAGAATATCCAAGAAAAATAACAGAATTTTACTCTGCTTCCTGCATCTAGGAACAATTTTTGTTCCAAATCTCAGATATATCCAAACACCAATACTCTAGGGCCATTTGAAACTTAAAGGATAGTGACAGCCCAGCCAACGTTAATTGAATTTTACTCTTTACCTAGCTCTTTACATATACACCTCACCTAATAAGAATGTGAAATACCATTATTACCCTTCAATTCACATGAGAAGAATTGAGATTGAATGAATCATCCATAGTCAGTAAATGGCAGAGGAGTGATTGGAACCAAAGTCTGTCTTGCCCAATAGTGAATCTTAAAAGCACTTTGTGGAAGGACTGATGCTGAAGCTGAAACTCCAGTACTTTGGCCACCTCATGTGAAGAGTTGACTTATTGGAAAAGACTCTGATGCTGGGAGGGATTGGGGGCAGGAGAAGAAGGAGATGAAAGAGGATGAGATGGCTGGATGGCATCACGGACTCGATGGACGTGAGTCTGAGTGAACTCCGGGAGTTGGTGATGGACAGGGAGGCCTGGCGTGCTGCGATTCATGGGGTCGCAAAGAGTCGGACATGACTGAGAGACTGAACTGAAGTGAAAAGTTTCTCTGGTTACCTTTTCTTTTTGTCCCTTTCCCCTCCCCCACACATCCTTGCCTCTCCCCTTGCCCCGATCCCTATGATTCTGAAAAAGTTGACGAACATACGGTATCATCCAAGAAAAGGTCTGTTTTAAATGTTTTTTTATGTGCTGACTGATAGTTTGTAGAATTCCTTGACCCCCTTTCGATATTTGCATTTTCATCCAAAGCAGTGTGAATTCCATATTTTGGTGTAGACTTAATTTTTTTCTTTATACCAAAACTGTTTGATTATGAGGCAAAAGGAGAAGCTGAAGTTCTGCTTTGCACATTTTTGGGACACCCACCCACCTAAATGCCATCTCCGGAGTTAATAGTGTTTCTCATTAAGAGCAGTACCGCCCCCTAGGGGGAATTTTGAAAATTGAGGGGCGGTTTAGGCCATAACTTTGATGTCTTTGGATGGGGGACCTTGCTGATGATGCATCCTCCTGGTGTTGTTAACAATACACAGAATTGTCATGCATAGTGAAAAATCGTCCCCCATACTTTCTAATGTCTTCCTAAGTGAAAGACAAGCTTACCATCATCTGAAACTAAAACCAATTCTTTTATTTACAAATGCAAAATATTTTCCGTCACAATTTTAATATACAACAAACTTTCCAGGAATGTAACTATAGGTAAATTGAGGAAATTTTTATTATGTTTTTCTCTGAACTTGATTTTGAGATATTTCACATAAAATCCTGAAACCAGTGGGCACACAGCTGTATCAGTCTGCATTAGTAATAAATGCCTTCACTGTGGATCTCAAGAATTGATATAAGCATCTTTTTCATTGTGTCTTTTAGTGGATGGTGCCCAAGTATTTACATATTGATAATGTTTTATTATAAATTGCTTTCTTTTTATTTTTCCTTGATATATAAATCTTTTTGAAATTACATAGGCAAATATTTTCTGTGATTTTACGCCAGCATAGTAAATAAAGGAAGAGTTGCAAAATATTGGGTGTGAAAAGAGGCATCAGCTGATAGGGTTTAGAACTGTTTGTCTAAAACCACAGATGCAGAGAGCTGATAAGGACCCTCTTCAGATTTGTGTAGCCAGCATCCAAAAGGTATTTGGTTTCCATTCTTAACCAAGAAGCTGTGTGTCTGGAGGTAACACCACAGTGACAAATAGAATCTAGAGTTGAGAACTAACTGCTGTTCACCCTGTTTCCTTCCTTTATTTTGTGCATTTAGAGTGTCCCTTTCTCAAAGAATACAAAGTCAGAAAGTAAGATAAGGATAATATAGTAAAAAAAAAAAAAAAAAATGAAGTATAGTTGATTTACAGTGTTGTATTTCAGGTGTGCAGCAAAGTGATTTAGTTTATATATACATAAAATATGTATGTGTGTGTATATACATTTCAGATTCTTTTCCCTTATAGGTTATTATAAAGTTAAATTTTTAAAGATTATATCAAATACCAACATGCATTTGGGTTAATGGAAAGAAATTAAACTGGAACTTCCTATCTAGTGATTTAAAGCAATTGGTATTCTTTCTAGCTCCATAGTCATTCAATGCAAGATAAGATAGTAGTGTGCTGAGAGGGTAGGAAATCCTTATTTGAGTCTGTGTGCAAAGAAACAGACATTAAATTAAAAAATACAAAAACAGATATATGTTCCACATTAAAAGTGTTTTCCCATGCCTGTTTTGTAAGGACTGCTGCATGTCAGATGGTTAAGAAGTGCGCATTTTCTGGTCTGTGGCCTTTCACATACATAACTTTATCAAAAGCTCAACTGGAGGTTTAGTCTCCACGGCATCACCAAAATGCCACCAACTTCAAACAAGCTGGCTTCAAACTGGCTCCTCAGACTTAGGCTGCTTAGGCTGCTGAACCTCCCCAGAGCTTCCTGAAGATAACAGCCTTCCTGGTAGGGTATAAAGGCGTTAACAACAGGGGAAACCCTTCAAATATGCAGGCACTGTCACAAAGCCTGGGAGAAGAAAGCAAACCTTCAATCTGTATAAACAAAGAGCTTTCAGTGAGTTGTTTACTCAGTTTTAAAAAATTGCTCTGATAGAAATCTCTCTGAGGAAACTAGAACCAGACTAGGGAGCACAACCAAAGTCACCTGAGCTGACGGTCCTCCCGATACATAACTGTGCCCCCCTTTCCAACAGAGTGCACAGGAGTGCTATGAATGTAGTCAGGGGAACGTTGAGCACACTGCCATATTTTCAGAGCAGGAATGGGTGTTGGGGACCACTTGATCATTTATTCCATTGGTTGAGCTGAATTCAAAGTGTCATCTCCTCCTGGAAGCATTTTTCTGGACGCTTGGGCAGAGGTAGACTCTTCTGAGCATCTTCAGCCCCTCTGTCTATATCGCACCTGGACGGCAGGGACCAGGCTTTGTTCATCTGTGTATCATAGTCCCAAATATGTGCTGATTATATGTGACAGGCACTCTGAGGGTTACAGCTAAAGAGTTTTTCCATGCATTGTAAAGGAAACTTTAATGTAAATATATTTTTATACAGTATACTATATAGTATGCTATGTGTATGTATATAAGATGTTTATTTTTATGTATACTTTTATAGACATTTATGTAGTTACACATACTATATGTAACTTTATGCAATGTTATGTAGTTACATACATAGTATGTACCCATAAGTCTCAAGAAAATTGTTTTCTAGCTATGTAAAATATTTGGCTCAAACTACAGTAAAATATTATGATAACTTGGAGTAGTGGTAATGGAGGACTCACAAAGAGGCGCTGGCGTGTAGGAGGAAGCAATAGGGACATTAGTGTCCTTCAGGCAGAAAAGGGGATAACTGAACTGTTCACTGTCAGCTAAAGGGGTTTTATCCCCCTCTCCACTCAGCCCCCCAGACGCTAACCAAACACGTGTTAAAAGAGTAAATACAAGAGATACACACAGAGAGACCCCCCTTTCCATTAAGAAGAGTTTAAGTAAATATCCCTGGTTTTATTTGAACAGTGCAAAAATAATTCAAGTGTATTTAGAGAATGTAAAAAAAGAGAAAAGGACCATGTGATGAAGCCCTCTCCACCCCCTACCACATCCCCGCCACACACACACAAATGTTAAGCAGGTACTTGGGATTCCTTAATTTTAACAATGTTTTTTTTTTTTCCTTCCAAACTCAGCAATGCTTTACAGATTTAAGATGTACAGGTTTTGGAAATACAGAGGTAGACAGATTGAAGGTTGAAAGCATCTTTTATTTTTAATCCCTATTAAATATTCATTCCCTTGTTCATTGTTGGTAACTCAGTCAAGCCCATCCATTAAAATTCTTTTAAGGGGACTGTTTACTCTTGTGAAAGTGTAGACACCTGGGGACGTGTGGAGAGTATAGATCATTTTAACATGGAGCACTTCCACAGAAGTTTCCCCATTATATTAATAATTAAATATATTTGCACCTTGGTAATAATACCAAATGACAACCCATTCCAGTATTCTTGCCTGGAGAATCCCATGGACAGAGGAACCTTGAGGGCTATAGTCCATGAGGTCGCAAGCATCGGACACAGCTTAGCAACTAAACCACCAAGCCACCACCAATAATACCGAATGCATGTGGGGTTAAAGCTGAGATGCAGGTTGCTCAGTTGAGGAACACACTTACTCTTAGAGACTGAATAATCTTGCTGTCCTAGAGATAAGTCTGGCAGGGTTATCATTTGTTACCAGTAAAGTCCTTTCTGTTTATGAAAAAAACAGACAAATTTGGAAATACCACATTCTAGCCTTACCAAGCATTTAGTTGGGCCTGGTCATCTTCTGAATTTTAGGAACATATACTTCTAAATGTACAGAAGGTGTCTTCAGATTCAGCAGCACACTCTAGCTCACAGTGTAGGGGTGGGCAGAGAGTGAGGAGGTTCTGAGGGTAGAGGAGTCTACTGTATTCCAAGAACAGAAATGAGGCCAGTGGCACTGGAGCACAAAGAGGAGGGGGAGAATATTTTGGGTGTGGCTGGAGAGGGGTACAGGGGACAGTCCATAGAGTGCCTGGTACACTGATTCAAAGAAGGAGAGTTTGAACTCTCTTCTGATAATAACAGGAAACTACTGAATGGTTTTCATCAAAATGATGTCAGCTTGTTCAGTCGCTAAGTTGTATCTGACTCTTTGCGACCCCATGAACTAGAGCACGCCAGCCTTCCCTGTCTTTCACTGTCTCCTGGAGTTCGCTCAGATTCATATCCATTGAGTCAGCGGTGCTATCTAACCATCTCATCCTCTGCTGCTCTCTGCTCCTTGGCTGATGAGTAGAGAGTCAATCAGAAAGGGAAAGTATAGACGGAGGGGAAATAATTCAGTTAAAATAATCTAGGCACCGGTTAATGGTGGAGTTTTGGATGAAGATGCTGTATTAGAAATGGAGAAAAGTGGAGGGATTCGAGATTTGCTTTGGAAATAAAACCAACAATACTTGCTAATGAATTGGAAGAGAGTGGGCAGGGATCAGGGAACAATAAAAGGCCCAGGATGACTTTCAGGTTTCCAGCTTGGGCCACTGAGTGTCTGAGGTTTTATTTACTAAGATAGAAAACACTAGAAAAGGATAAGTTTTGGTTGAAACAAAGAGCTCTGATTTAGACAGTTTTTAGAAATTTGAAATCCTTAAAAGATATCCAGTGGGAATGTCCAGTAGACAGGTGTATAAGTGGAGTCTGGAGGAAAGTTTTGACTATAGAAATAAACAAGAGTCATCAACATGTGGATGGCATTGAAACCTGTGTGATTAAAAAAAAATCTAACGAGAGTAGAGATAAAAGAGGGCCAGAATATAGCTGTAGGATACTGTAATCTTTTGAGTCTGATAGAAATAGAAGCCAGCAAAGGAGTTAGGGAAAAAATCAGCAATGAAGTAGAAAAAATGAAAAGCAGTATCATAGACATCTCGAAATCATAGGCAGCAGTTCAAGAAGTAGGCTGTCTTGGGGTCCCATGACCACCCACTAGTAAATTGCCAAAGGACCCGTGACTCTACAAAGTCTCATACAGCCAAGATTAATGAAGCAAAGACACAGTGCAGGTGCCGCAGAATAATGGTACATTAGCAAAGACTAGGGAGTCCGCATGGGCTTACCTGTTCTCAGTGAGGGTTGCACAGATGCATGCTTCTCTCCAACCTGAAGTCTGTCTCCACTCACAGAAGCCCACTCGAGTCTTGGAGGCCCAGAGTTCGTCATAGGAACTTGTCACATGACTATCGTGACCAGCCAAGACACATACCCACACTAGGTACCAGGTACCCATTATGAATATTACTGTTTACTTTAAACAATGCTTTAGGCCTGGTATATACTGACCCTCTGTCTTGCAGGTACAGAATAGCATCATTAATTAGAGAACACTGAAGGAGTTTAGTGCTCAGAGTTTGGTTAAGGGCATTATGATGAGTTTAAGTGTTCCAGAGATAAGCAAGGAAGGAGTAAAGCAGACCAGCTATGTTTCTTTCCTTGCAGAGGTCCTGGCCAACCATGTTGGATGCAGTTATAAGTGAAGTTCGAGGGCCGTAAAGTGATAGATCCCAAAGTTGCATTAGCTAATCTCTATCTCCACACAGATTCATTCAATTTATTCAGCAAACATGTACCAAATGCTTAATATAGTTTGTGACATGTGCTGGCATAAAAATATAGAGGTCAAGAAGTCAAATGTGGCCCCTGCCCTGATAGAGCTGATGATCTGAGACGTGAATGGAAAGGAAGAGACATCCTAATGAATGCGGATAGGATTCACCTTGGGGGAATATATGGCAGGGGAACTGAAGGATAGAAGTGAGTGAGGTGAAAGTTAAGGCCGTAAATAGTGTGTTCAAAGGTCTGGTGGTGAAGGGGCGTATGGGCCTTGTGGAGCAAAAGTTGAATGTGGCTGTAGAGGAGAGAACATCCAGGGGCGAGAGGAGGCAAGATGGACAGATTGTGGAAGACCTGGCCTACCTTGTGAAAGACTTCATGCTTCACCCAAAAGGAGTCATCATCATCCTAGGGACTCCTGCCTGATAGGTTTGCTTTCTTAAGCAGAAAATTTCTGATTATTTTATAGTTCACTTTGCATTACGATAAAGATTCTCTTTAAGAAGTAAAGTGCAACGGCCATGTCTGGAATAAGAAAAATAGTGAGAAAATATAAACACGCTAGGGTCAATAAACCAGAGCACCAACAAAGCATACTATTAAATCTACAAAAATAAGGATCAGTTCAGTTCAGTCGCTCAGTCATGTCTGACTCTTTGCGACCCCCCTTGAATTGCAGCACGCCAGGCCTCCCTGTCCATCACCAACTCCCAGAGTTCAAACTCATGTCCGTCGAGTCGGTGATGTCGTCCCCTTCTCCTCCTGCCCCCAATCCGTCCCAGCATCAGAGTCTTTTCCAATGAGTCAACTCTTTGCATGAGGTGGCCAAATTTCTGAAGTTTCAGCTTTAGCATCATTCCTTCCAATGAACACCCAGAACTGATCTCCTTCAGAATGGACTGGTTGGATCTCCTTGCAGTCCAAGGGACTCTCAAGAGTCTTCTCCAACACAGTTCAAAAGCATCAATTCTTCGGTGCTCAGCCTTCTTCACAGTATTGTTCAGGCTCCTGTCTCTTATACACATCTAGATGTGTATAAGAGACAGGATATAAGTCTCAAAAAACAAACATACACATACTTTAAGTTGGGTTAATACCTAAACATAAAATGAAAACTTAAAATCCTTTATTTAAAAAAGTATAAGAATGTGTTTTAATTTTAGAACAAGATTGTTTTTAGCCAATAAAAAAAGGTATTTGTTGAAATAAACAGCTTTGAGGCATTCTGAACAGTAATAAAATCTTATCATAGTCATATGAAGTGAAAATAAAGTGTTAGTCACTCAGTTGTGTCCAACTCTTTATGACCCCGTGGACTGTATCCTACCTAGACTCCATCCCCACCTTCGAATCACCCTGGATCCACCCGGGCTGGACCCCAGCAAGTGGCGCCCGAACAGCCAAGTGGTGCCCACGGTTCCATCAATATAAAAATATTATTAGAGCCCATAACAGAAACTATATATTATTAATATTTCTTCATGGATGTCTAATGAGAAGTAAAAGTCAGTACCATTAAGAGGTCAAGTGTTTCTAATTAAACTATAAATCAGAGTAATCAATCACATTCTCAAATGAAATTCAAAAAACTTGACAATATGATTTTGAAATTATTATGGAAGATCACTTGGTTATTAACAGGAGAAACATGTTTTAATAAAATTTTAAGTATGTTTAGTAATTAAAGCAACACTGTATTGGAAAAGAAAGGGATTAATAGTCATACAAAATAGAAAAGAAACCCAGGAACTGTGGACATTTGAAATTTCACAAAGAGCATAAAAAAAAAAGTTGACTAGTTATTTAATTATTCTAATTTAATCAATTATAAGTATTTGAAAAATAATACATCAGATATAAGTCTCAAAAAAACAAACATGCACATACTTTAAGTTGGGTTAATACCTAAACATAAAATGAAAACTTAAAATCCTTTATTTAAAAAAGTATAAGAATGTGTTTTAATTTTAGAACAAGATTGTTTTTAGCCAATAAAAAAAGGTATTTGTTGAAATAAACAGCTTTGAGGCATTCTGAACAGTAATAAAATCTTATCATAGTCATATGAAGTGAAAATAAAGTGTTAGTCACTCAGTTGTGTCCAACTCTTTATGACCCCGTGGACTGTATCCTACCAGACTCCTCTGCCCATGGAATTCTTCAGGCAAGAATACTGGAGTGAATAGCCATTCCCTTCCCCAGGGAATCTTTCCAACCCAGGGATGGAANACATACTTTAAGTTGGGTTAATACCTAAACATAAAATGAAAACTTAAAATCCTTTATTTAAAAAAGTATAAGAATGTGTTTTAATTTTAGAACAAGATTGTTTTTAGCCAATAAAAAAAGGTATTTGTTGAAATAAACAGCTTTGAGGCATTCTGAACAGTAATAAAATCTTATCATAGTCATATGAAGTGAAAATAAAGTGTTAGTCACTCAGTTGTGTCCAACTCTTTATGACCCCGTGGACTGTATCCTACCAGACTCCTCTGCCCATGGAATTCTTCAGGCAAGAATACTGGAGTGAATAGCCATTCCCTTCCCCAGGGAATCTTTCCAACCCAGGGATGGAACTCTTCATTGCAGGCAGTTTCTTTACTGTCTGAGCCACGAGGGAAGCTCCATCATAGTTGTATACCACAGTTTACAAAAAATTCTCAAAGAGTGATTTCTGTTTCAGGCAATCACCAAAAGTACTCTTTTAATTTATTATGTACAAAGGTTAGCACTGTTAAAGAAAAACACACTGTGGATTTCTTTACATAGTTTCAATTATTTTGCTTATCCCCTTTTGGATATGTTCACAGATCACATTTTCAAGGTGGTAGTTAAACAGTGGGCAAAAACAGTCAGACAAAGTGAGTCCTGGAAGATTTGAACTGAAATCAGCCAGTCAGTTTGATTTTACCAGAAGCAAAGCAGAAAAAATGTGAAAGTAGCTCAGTCATGTCTGACTCTATGACCCCATGGGCTATACAGTTCATAGAAATCTCCAGTCCAGAATACTGGAGTGGGTAGCCTTTCCCTTTTCCAGGGGATCTCCCCAACCCAGGTCGAACCCAGGTCTCCTGCATTGCAGGCAGATTCTTTACCAGCTGAGCCATCAGGAAGCACAAGAATACTGGTAGAAAAACACACTGTGGATTTCTTTACATAGTTTCAATTATTTTGCTTATCCCCTTTTGGATATGTTCATAGATCACATTTTCAAGGTGGTAGTTAAACAGCGGGCAAAAACAGTCAGACAAAGTGAGTCCTGGAAGATTTGAACTGAAATCAGCCAGTTAGTTTGATTTTACCAGAAGCAAAGCAGAAAAAATGTGAAAGTAGCTCAGTCGTGTCTGACTCTATGACCCCATGGGCTATACAGTTCATAGAATTCTCCAGGCCAGAATACTGGAGTGGGTAGCCTTTCCCTTTTCCAGGGGATCTCCCCAACCCAGGTCAAACCCAGGTCTCCTGCATTGCAGGCAGATTCTTTACCAGCTGAGCCATCAGGAAGCACAAGAATACTGGAGTGGGTAGCCTATTGCTTCTCCAGTGGATATTCCCAGCCCAGGAATAGAACTGGAATCTCCTGCATTGCAGGTGGCTTCTTTACCAGCTGAGCTACCAGGGAAGACCAAAAATGAAAAATATGGAAAAGAAGAAAAGCCAATTTTTCATTCCTTCCCAATAGAATGTTGGGGAAATCTCTTACACTTTGTACGTCAGTCTCCCCAAATATTATTAGACCAGAGAGACTAGCTGAGCAACAGAAGTGCTGAGCTGAGTCAGGACGCCCTTGTAGTTATGGCTGCGTTTCTTCCTTTTTCCTCTGATCATGGGCAAGTCATTTGTTTCTCGGTTCATCAATTTCCTTTCTTTGTAAGATGAAAAGTTTGGGTTAGATAACTGGTTCTCAATCATTTCAGGCTCAACACTCTTTGTTTCAAATATATAGTAAACTTCATTTTTTATCATGAAATGAAAATAATAAAGACCTAGTTTACCTGTGTCTGGAAAAGGGGAGGGTTATCCACTCCAGTATTCATGCCTGGACAATTACATGGACAGAGGAGCCTGGTGGGTTGCAGTCCATAGATAACCCAGGTCTCCTGCATTGCAGGCAGA
This sequence comes from Oreotragus oreotragus, assembly GCA_006410675.1. Taxonomy (NCBI): domain Eukaryota; kingdom Metazoa; phylum Chordata; class Mammalia; order Artiodactyla; family Bovidae; genus Oreotragus; species Oreotragus oreotragus. The sequence goes on from SJYX01009828.1 coordinate 169,330, forward strand.
TTCTTTACCAGCTGAGCCATCAGGAAGCACAAGAATACTGGAGTGGGTAGCCTATTGCTTCTCCAGTGGATATTCCCAGCCCAGGAATAGAACTGGAATCTCCTGCATTGCAGGTGGCTTCTTTACCAGCTGAGCTACCAGGGAAGACCAAAAATGAAAAATATGGAAAAGAAGAAAAGCCAATTTTTCATTCCTTCCCAATAGAATGTTGGGGAAATCTCTTACACTTTGTACGTCAGTCTCCCCAAATATTATTAGACCAGAGAGACTAGCTGAGCAACAGAAGTGCTGAGCTGAGTCAGGACGCCCTTGTAGTTATGGCTGCGTTTCTTCCTTTTTCCTCTGATCATGGGCAAGTCATTTGTTTCTCGGTTCATCAATTTCCTTTCTTTGTAAGATGAAAAGTTTGGGTTAGATAACTGGTTCTCAATCATTTCAGGCTCAACACTCTTTGTTTCAAATATATAGTAAACTTCATTTTTTATCATGAAATGAAAATAATAAAGACCTAATTTACCTGTGTCTGGAAAAGGGGAGGGTTATCCACTCCAGTATTCATGCCTGGACAATTACATGGACAGAGGAGCCTGGTGGGTTGCAGTCCATAGAGTCGCAAAGTGTTTGACAAGACTGAGCAACTAACACTTCACTTTCACTTACCTATGTGTGCGTGTATGCATGCTAAGTCTCTTCAGTCATATTCAGCTTTTTGCAACCCTGTGGACTATGGCAGGCTCCTCTGTCCATGGGATTCTCCATGAATATGGGAGTAGGTTGTCATGCCCTCCTCACCTACGTATGCAGTTTTAAACAAAATAAAAGCATTTACAATAGTGTGAAAAAGATATGAAAATAAATATTTATAGTGAAAATAATGTGTAATAGCTAAATGCCTACATTAAAAATCTCTCCTTAGAGGAAGATATAGAATGAGTTTTCAGATAATATCAAGTCTAAAATCTTACTTAAATATGCATTCAAAACTCTTTTGAATTTGACTTTACCACAATTACATATATATATTCAAAATC
>SJYX01009828.1:177247-199202 GCA_006410675.1 Oreotragus oreotragus
CGCTCTCCTCCTTCACTTTCATCAAGAGGCTTTTTAGTTCCTCTTCACTTTCTGCCATAAGGGTGGTGTCATCAGCATATCTGAGGTTATTGATATGTCTCCCGGCAATCTTGATTCCAGCTTGTGTTTCTTCCAGTCCAGCTTTTCTCATGATGTACTCTGCATATAAGTTAAATAAGCAGGGTGACAATATACAGCCTTGACGTACTCCTTTTCCTATTTGGAACCAGTCTGTTGTTCCATGTCCAGTTCTAACTCTTGCTTCCTGACCTGCATACAGATTTCTCAGTAAGAGGCAGGTTAGGTGGTCTGGTATTCCCATCTCTTTCAGAATTTTCCTCAGTTTATTGTGATCCACACAGTCAAAGGCTTTGGCATAGTCAATAAAGCAGAAACATCCTAAATATTTACAGAAAATCATAAACATTCAGATAGAAGTTAAACATGCAATTAGAGAAAAATGAAGGTTTCCCTTCTTTTCAAATTAGGTCCTACTTTTTCCTGGAGGATTGACTTGATAGGTGAATGGTTCAGAGATCAGAGAAATGATTCCTTCCTTCCTGTTATCACTAGGATATGAATGTATTTTATTTTTTTTTAACAGAGGAAAAACTGGTTTGACATAATTGGATATAAATTCTTTCAGTTATACATAATCCAGATTTTTTTCAAACAGATACTAGACAGCTGTCAGTGTTGATTTATCTGTATTGGAATAGATGACCACTTTGTGAGATATTATTTTGGAATCTCTGAGAAGCACTTGTATATTGCAGATTCATTCAGTGATGTCAGAAATTTCTATAATGGGGACACTTTTTTTTGTTTTAACCAGAATTTGAGTTAATGTCCTAAAAGTATAAGAATAGGAAATTAATGACTCATTTTAGGTAAAATGTTATATTTAAAGATAGTACAATAATAGTACTAATGTTGCTATGGTTGCATTCACAAGAAGGGGTAACTGATTGTTAAATTAGATCACATATGAGCTGGAATTTTATAGAGGTTATGGAAAGAGAGCCTATGGGCTCATTAGAATGCTGAAAAGGGGAAAGGAAAGGATGGGTATATAAAGATGAAACAGGAAAAGAATGTGAGCATCGCTGAAACGCTAGTAGACTTGCTTAGTTGAATCCTATATTCAAACTTCTTGGGTGTTGTTAGTCACTCAGTCATGTCCAACTCTTTGAGACCCCATACACTGTAGCCCACTAGACTCCTTTTTTCATGGAATTCTCCAGGCAAGAATACCAGAGTGGGTAGCCATTCCCTTCTGCAGAGCATATTCCCCACACAGGGATCAAACCTGGGTCCCGTGCACTACAGATTCTTTACTGTCTGAGCCACCAAAACAAAACGTTTTCTGGGTTCGACTTTTATCTTTCCAAAATCCCATATATCAATTCAAATTAGTGCTGTGGCATATAATTTTCATCACCATGATGTGATCTGGAAGTGGAAAGTGGAAAGTCACTCAGTCGTGTCCAACTCTTTGCGACCCCATGGACTGTAGCCTACCAGGCTGCTCAGTCCATGAGATTTTCCAGGCAAGAGTACTGGAGTGGATTGCCATTTCCTTCTCCAGGGATCTTCCTGACCCAGGGATCGAACCCGGGTCTCCCACATTGTAGGCAGACGCTTTACCCACTGAGCCACCAGGGAAGCCCTATGATGTGATCTAAGAGGCAGTCAAAAGATTTTTTTTGTCAACTGTATTTTAATATCTCATCAACCAAGTATCCTCAGACTTACAGGATAATGTTTCCACTCTGACAGACATTTTGCCAAATTGGAGGATTTCATACAAATGCATTTGTTTCTTTGGAAAGTGCAGTGATGGCTATAGCACTATTAAGACATTACCAGGCAACGTTAAATATTCCACAGGCAATAAGAGGGCACATAATATTAGGATGGAAGATGGATGCACAGAAAGATGAAAAAGAGCTTCTAAAAACTGGCCAGTCTCTTCTGAACTTACCTGATCAACACTCATCTCAAACTAAAATTCTCCATGTACTCAGGCTGAACTTTGCCATTGAATATTTTGACACATAAATAAAATAGCATGAACATAGTCCCCAATTCCAAAGTTGAATGTATACTTTATTTGTTATTTTTATATTTTTATTTATTTTCCATATGTGATGATGGAAATATATCTAACTGAGCCATTGTGTGGATTAATTATAGAGATATTAGTCAATGCATGTCAATTAATATGTATCCAAATGCTAGTCGTTTCTGTATCTTAAATTTATCTTTCAGCAAATTTTTATAATTAAAACATTTTATTATTTTTATGAAACAGTGAAAAAATTATCTGCTAAACTGTAATTTCTGACTGAAACTGATGGCCTTCTGTAAAAAGAAGCTGCAGCACTGAACAGTGAAATACACTTAGATTGTCTTACTTTGGTGTTTTAAGTAGCATAGTTTCAAGACTGAGAGAGAGTAAGCTTTAATTCCCAGTTTTACTACTTCCCATGTGACTTTGGGTGAAAAATGGGTTTTTCTAAGATTCCGGATCATCATTTGTAAACTGAGAGAAAGAAAATGTGTTTCTGTTTTTTTTTCTTATAGACATATTAAACAAATAAAAGTTAATAATGATTCCAAACATTCAGGATGCTCCCTAACATGAAGTTCTTTTACTTGGGGAACTGAAAGTTGAAATTGTGTAGGTCAAAAACACACTACTTGACATCCAGCAACTCATTTAATTCTTTTCTATTAAATACTTGTGGATTAAACTTAATATTCTCTACTGCTACCAAATATACTCACAATACAACAGTGTTTATTCTTCCTAAATCATGGTATTAGGTTGAATCTATGAGATGTTAGCTACATATATCCTTTTAAAATACAGTGAATGTACTTTCCATATGTAAGGTGAATGATTATATTTTTAATTTATACTGCACTTTGCTTCATATTTAATCACAAAATCTACTGATTTCATGTAAGTAACTGTTTTCACATCTTAAGAAGTGAAATAGTGTTTCTTAAGAGATGTATGCTGAAGTACTCAGGTTTGACATATGCTTGCAATTTTTATTTTTTTCAGTTTTATTGAGATATAACAAATAAATAACATCATATAAGTTTAAGGTACATGACTTGATCTAGTAGACGTATAGACTGTGAAATGATTACCTCATTAATGTTAGTTAACACATCCGTTATTTCACATAGTTACCTTTGTGTGGTGAGATTATTTAAGGTCTATTTGCTTAGAAAATTTCAAGGATACAATAGATTATGAATAGATTACAATTAACTATATTCACTATGCTGTGCATTAGATCCCCAAAACTGATCCATCTTTTAACTTAACATTTGTACCCTTTGACTACTATCTCCTCATTCCCTCCACCCTCTAACCCATGGTAACAGCCAATCCTTTTTCAGTTTCTAAGAATTCAACTTAAGTATTTTTTTAATTTGTTCATCTATGTTGTAGGAAATAACATATTTTCTTCTTTAAAGTTGAATAATATGTATCTGTATACATATTTTGGGGGTCATGAAGAGTTGGACACAACTGAGAGACTGAACTGAACTGATACATATTTCCACATTTTCTTATTCATTTGACCATGAATGAATAATTAGGTTGTTTCTATATCTTGGCTGTTGGGAATAATAGTATATTGAACTTGGGGGATGCAGATATTTATTTAAGAAAGATATTTCATTTCAAATATGTATGCATAAGTGATATTGCTAGATCATATGTTAGTCTTACTTTTAATATTTTGAGAAACCTCTAGATGTTTTCCATAATAGTTGTACCAATTTGCATTCCAACCTACAGTGAACAATGGTTTCCTTTTCTCCACGTCCTTACCAGCACTTATCTCTTATCTTTTGTATAATAAACATGTAAGGGCATGTGAGGTGATACTGTGGTTTTGATATACATTTTCCTGATGATTAGTGATGCTGAGCACACTTTCACATACCCGATGATCATTTGTAAATCTTCTTTAAAAATATGTCTAGTCTGTCCTTTCTCTTTTCTAAAAAATGATTACTATGTTTTGTTTTTAGTTGCATGATTTTCTTGTATTTCTTTATCTGTGTCTTTTCCAATTTCTTTTAACAATATCTTATAGTTTCAAGTGTACTGATTTTTCTCTTCCTTGGTTTAATTTGTTTCTAATTATTTTATTCTTTGATGCTGTATAAATAGAATGTTTCTTTTTATCTTTTTCAGAGTTTGTTATTGGTATGTAGAAACACAACTTATTTCTTGGTTTTGTTTTTGTATCCTATACTTTTACTGAATATGTTTATTAATTATAACAATTTTTGATGGAGTCTTTAGGGTTTTTTTTATATATAATATTATGTCATTTGCAGAGAGCAATAGTTTTACCTCTTCCTTTCCTATTTGGATGCCTTTCATTTATTTTTCCTGCTGGATTGCTTTGGCTAGGAGCTCCAGTAATATGTTGAAAAGGAGTGGCAATAGTAGATGCCTTTATCTTGTTCCTCATCTTAGAGGTAAAACCTTCAAACTTCCATCATCAAATGTGATGTTAGTGATGAGCTTATCATAGATGGCCTTTATGATGAGGTATATTCTAATTTGTTGACTATATATCCAATTTGTTGAATTGTTTTTTGGCTTTTATCATGAAAGTATATTATATTTTATCATATACTTTTCTGTGTTTATTAAGCTGATATGGTTTTCATCTTTTATTCTATGAATGTGATGATCATATTTATTGATTTGCATATACTGAATCATCCTTGCATCTGAGGGATAAATCCCACTTGATCATGGTGTATGATCTTTTTAATGTGCTGCTGAATTTGGTTTGCCAGTATTTTGCTTAGATTTTTTTCATTTATATTCATCATGGATCTAGCTTATCATTTTGAGTGGAACCACCAGCTGGGCTTCATGGTCAGGCAGGTCGCTGGTTGTGCTCCACTGTTGGGGAGGTCATTAGCCAGGCTCCTTTGTCTGGTGGGGCTGCAGGCTATGCTTTATGAGTAGGTGGGATTGCTGACTAAACTTTCTGCCTGGGTGAGGTTGTGGGCTGTGTATATGTATAGCCTTGTCATAAGCTGAACTCCACAGTTGGCCAGTACCATAGTCTCTACTGTGAAGCTTCCTAGCCTTTCTAAAGTTATTGTTCAGGCTCCTTGTTCAAATGTGGTCAGAAGTTATTCTCATTAGTTGAGTAGGGTTGCTGACTTGGCTTTCTGCCTGTGTGATGTATAGAATAGGCTGCTTAGGGTCCCCAGTTGAAATCCCTGTTTAGATGGGGTCAGATGCTATGTTCAGCAGTTGTGCCTGGCTACTGATTGCTTTCATGTGAAAATACTGTGGAATGAGCCCTGTGTCCAGGACAACCCACTGGCTAGAAACCTAAACTGGGAAGAATTGCCAGCTGAGCTCCCTGGCCAGATGGGAATGCTGGTTCAGCTCTGTAAATGGGCAGAGGTGCTGGCTGAAATCTCCATTAGGATGCTACCACCAGTAGGAACACACTGTAAGGGGCATTCTCCCTTTCTTTCTCTAACTGATGCCTGAAGTGATCCCCATCAGTCAGTATTGAAATGTGACTGCCAGGAAGCATCCTTTACTTCTGAGGATATTGGATGTTCACCCTGAACTCTTCTCTTTCACTGGAGACGCCATGGACAGAGGAGATGCCTGGGAGACGGGTTATACAGTCTAAGTGTAACTGCTCCTATTACCATTCTGTTGCATTGTTTTCTTCATTTCTATGGTCCAAGGTGAACACTTTAGCCTTATTCCTCGTTTCTGAGATCTTCACAAATACATTTTTTATGTATACTTGCTAATTGCTTTTTGTCTGGTGTGGGGGCAAAGTCAGGAACCACCTGTTTTTTGATTTGCTAACATCACTCCAGCGTAACTCTGCAACTTACTTTAAAAATTTCAGCAAAATAGTTTTTGCATGTATCTCTATGTGTCTACATATCTATGTATCAATAAATCATCTAACAAGAAACAAAGCCAGGATGACCAGATACCAATGAATCAGGTGAAGAATATGTGAATGTTCATTGTACTATTTTTACTGACTTCTTTTGCATGCATGTGTGCCCAATCATGTCTGACTCCTTGTAACCCCATGGACTGTAGCCTGTCAGGCTGCTCTGCCCATGCAACTTTCTAGGCAAGAATACTGGAGTGGCCGTCCATTTCCTACTCCAGGGGATCCTGTCTCTTATACACATCTAGATGTGTATAAGAGACAGCCTCATTCCCTCCACCCTCTAACCCATGGTAACAGCCAATCCTTTTTCAGTTTCTAAGAATTCAACTTAAGTATTTTTTTAATTTGTTCATCTATGTTGTAGGAAATAACATATTTTCTTCTTTAAAGTTGAATAATATGTATCTGTATACATATTTTGGGGGTCATGAAGAGTTGGACACAACTGAGAGACTGAACTGAACTGATACATATTTCCACATTTTCTTATTCATTTGACCATGAATGAATAATTAGGTTGTTTCTATATCTTGGCTGTTGGGAATAATAGTATATTGAACTTGGGGGATGCAGATATTTATTTAAGAAAGATATTTCATTTCAAATATGTATGCATAAGTGATATTGCTAGATCATATGTTAGTCTTACTTTTAATATTTTGAGAAACCTCTAGATGTTTTCCATAATAGTTGTACCAATTTGCATTCCAACCTACAGTGAACAATGGTTTCCTTTTCTCCACGTCCTTACCAGCACTTATCTCTTATCTTTTGTATAATAAACATGTAAGGGCATGTGAGGTGATACTGTGGTTTTGATATACATTTTCCTGATGATTAGTGATGCTGAGCACACTTTCACATACCCGATGATCATTTGTAAATCTTCTTTAAAAATATGTCTAGTCTGTCCTTTCTCTTTTCTAAAAAATGATTACTATGTTTTGTTTTTAGTTGCATGATTTTCTTGTATTTCTTTATCTGTGTCTTTTCCAATTTCTTTTAACAATATCTTATAGTTTCAAGTGTACTGATTTTTCTCTTCCTTGGTTTAATTTGTTTCTAATTATTTTATTCTTTGATGCTGTATAAATAGAATGTTTCTTTTTATCTTTTTCAGAGTTTGTTATTGGTATGTAGAAACACAACTTATTTCTTGGTTTTGTTTTTGTATCCTATACTTTTACTGAATATGTTTATTAATTATAACAATTTTTGATGGAGTCTTTAGGGTTTTTTTTATATATAATATTATGTCATTTGCAGAGAGCAATAGTTTTACCTCTTCCTTTCCTATTTGGATGCCTTTCATTTATTTTTCCTGCTGGATTGCTTTGGCTAGGAGCTCCAGTAATATGTTGAAAAGGAGTGGCAATAGTAGATGCCTTTATCTTGTTCCTCATCTTAGAGGTAAAACCTTCAAACTTCCATCATCAAATGTGATGTTAGTGATGAGCTTATCATAGATGGCCTTTATGATGAGGTATATTCTAATTTGTTGACTATATATCCAATTTGTTGAATTGTTTTTTGGCTTTTATCATGAAAGTATATTATATTTTATCATATACTTTTCTGTGTTTATTAAGCTGATATGGTTTTCATCTTTTATTCTATGAATGTGATGATCATATTTATTGATTTGCATATACTGAATCATCCTTGCATCTGAGGGATAAATCCCACTTGATCATGGTGTATGATCTTTTTAATGTGCTGCTGAATTTGGTTTGCCAGTATTTTGCTTAGATTTTTTTCATTTATATTCATCATGGATCTAGCTTATCATTTTGAGTGGAACCACCAGCTGGGCTTCATGGTCAGGCAGGTCGCTGGTTGTGCTCCACTGTTGGGGAGGTCATTAGCCAGGCTCCTTTGTCTGGTGGGGCTGCAGGCTATGCTTTATGAGTAGGTGGGATTGCTGACTAAACTTTCTGCCTGGGTGAGGTTGTGGGCTGTGTATATGTATAGCCTTGTCATAAGCTGAACTCCACAGTTGGCCAGTACCATAGTCTCTACTGTGAAGCTTCCTAGCCTTTCTAAAGTTATTGTTCAGGCTCCTTGTTCAAATGTGGTCAGAAGTTATTCTCATTAGTTGAGTAGGGTTGCTGACTTGGCTTTCTGCCTGTGTGATGTATAGAATAGGCTGCTTAGGGTCCCCAGTTGAAATCCCTGTTTAGATGGGGTCAGATGCTATGTTCAGCAGTTGTGCCTGGCTACTGATTGCTTTCATGTGAAAATACTGTGGAATGGGCCCTGTGTCCAGGACAACCCACTGGCTAGAAACCTAAACTGGGAAGAATTGCCAGCTGAGCTCCCTGGCCAGATGGGAATGCTGGTTCAGCTCTGTAAATGGGCAGAGGTGCTGGCTGAAATCTCCATTAGGATGCTACCACCAGTAGGAACACACTGTAAGGGGCATTCTCCCTTTCTTTCTCTAACTGATGCCTGAAGTGATCCCCATCAGTCAGTATTGAAATGTGACTGCCAGGAAGCATCCTTTACTTCTGAGGATATTGGATGTTCACCCTGAACTCTTCTCTTTCACTGGAGACGCCATGGACAGAGGAGATGCCTGGGAGACGGGTTATACAGTCTAAGTGTAACTGCTCCTATTACCATTCTGTTGCATTGTTTTCTTCATTTCTATGGTCCAAGGTGAACACTTTAGCCTTATTCCTCGTTTCTGAGATCTTCACAAATACATTTTTTATGTATACTTGCTAATTGCTTTTTGTCTGGTGTGGGGGCAAAGTCAGGAACCACCTGTTTTTTGATTTGCTGACATCACTCCAGCGTAACTCTGCAACTTACTTTAAAAATTTCAGTAAAATAGTTTTTGCATGTATCTCTATGTGTCTACATATCTATGTATCAATAAATCATCTAACAAGAAACAAAGCCAGGATGACCAGATACCAATGAATCAGGTGAAGAATATGTGAATGTTCATTGTACTATTTTTACTGACTTCTTTTGCATGCATGTGTGCCCAATCATGTCTGACTCCTTGTAACCCCATGGACTGTAGCCTGTCAGGCTGCTCTGCCCATGCAAATTTCTAGGCAAGAATACTGGAGTGGCCGTCCATTTCCTACTCCAGGGGATCTTCCCCACCCAGGGATCAAACCCACCTCTCCTATATCTCCTGCATTGTCAGGCAGATTCTTTACCACTGTGCCAACCAAGAAGCCCTATTGACTTCTGAATATGTTGGAAATTTCTTCAAAATAAGCATTGATAAATATGAGTTAAAGTTGTTTGTCTTGACTTAGGTGATAATTGAAGCATTTTGGGTGATTAGCTATGTACTCTTCTATAATCTTTTTATTTATGCTATACATGAGAAGGAGCTAAGAAAGTGAAATTGTTATTCAATTGTGTCTAACTCTTTGCAACCTATGGATTGTAGCCTATCAGACTGTAGCCTACCAGGCTACTCTGTCCAAGAAATTTTCCAGGCAAAAATACTGGAGTGGGTAAACAGTCCTTTCTCCAGAAGGTTTTCCTAACCCAGGTATTGAACCTAGGTCTCCCCCATTGCATGCAACTTCTTTATTGTCTGAGCCACTGGGGAGCCTCTACATTAATCACCTTATTTATCTCTATAGTCCTGAATGTGAAAAATAAGGTCTAGTGATTTGCTTCATAAGTAAAAATTATGTTCTGTTGTGGAAGAGACACCTTAGTCAGGAGACAGCTTATGGCAAACACCTTTGGAACTTTTGAAAATTGTTGCTAAGCTTAATGTTTTTTGTTTTTTCTTTTTCAGTTTCAAACTGTGTATTATACCTTAGCAAAAACAATTGCAAAAATAGAATTCTACATTAGAAACACAGGAAGATATACAAGTAACATTCTTTAAGTCTTAATGTTCATGATCGTATCTTTTTATCCATGTTGCTCTCTTTAACAACTATCCAAATGTGAGCTATTCTCAAGAAATGATGCAAATGGGATATTTGGATTGAGTCATAACTGAGGATTTTATAAATTTTCCGACATTACACTGATAATGATAACATTTCACCTTCTTTACTTCAGACATCACAACCATATTTAATGGAAATATAACAGAAGGAAATTATTCCTGGGCAGTAGATAGAAAACTCCAAACAATGAAAAAAAAAAAAAAAAAGCATATTGAGTCTCTCTCTGGCACATACATTCACATACAATTTGAGATAAAGAAACCTACTTCCTGATCTGGATTGTAAAACATTTCTTTGTACAAAGTTTCTTTCCCAATTATAAAAAACTGGGAATATACTCCCAGAGATGACAAAGTTTGAATTTAAATATATGTTACTCTGAAGGATTTATACAGTAATCCTGACAAACTCAGGATTCCCTTTTCCCCCTAGTTTTTTGTCTTTTATTGTAACTTTTCCATTTATTTCAATAAAAAGACAGCTAAGAAAATAATTGAAAATAAAAGAATAATCAAGTATTCTAGACTCTAATAATTACAATTTAGAATTTTCATATTTTGTCATTTATTCATAAATTGTCACAGATATCTCACTTAATTATTAATCTGAACACATTTTAACTCAAATTAGGTCATTATGGTACACTTGATCTTTAATATGACTTGCTACTTGTTTTCCCATCTCACTTGTTAAAAATGAAAAATTTAATTAATAGCAATAATAAGACTGGTATAGGATAGAAACAAATTGTATGACTAAAATAATTAATATGAAATAATTATATACTGATATGTTTAGTGTGATTCTTGAAATAATAAGACAAAGACATCATTTTATATTCTACAATGGCAAAAATAAGTCGTTGTCAGGAGCCACGTTAGGCATTACTGACAAAATGGAGGCATGGCCTCAACCCCCTCTCCACACACTGCAGGCACAGTCCCAGGATGAAGGAGTTAGGTTTTGTGATTCTGACTTGTTCTTTCCTTTCTTCGGTTGAGTTGGCTGGAAAGAATGTTTAAGTGCTTATTGTTCTTGAGAGAAGCATGAGAAAGCACAAAGCCTTCTTGGGCAGTTGTGCCCAGAAAATAATCTATAAAGTAATCATTGACATTTGTTCAAGGATCTTTATAAAGAATGTTCTAGGCTAAGCACATAGGCTGCAGCTTGAGTCCATGCAAAGGATTGTTATATGAGACCTATTTTTGAGGGGAATGTTTATGGCAAAGAAGTTTGCTGATCTTAGGGTTAATTAGGAACAGCTAGAAGCCTTTTTAGGAGATAGTGAGCTTAGGATCCTAGGGGCAAACAAGATTTAGAAAGATAAGAAATAAACTGAGGAATGTAGCATGAGTTACAATGTAATCACAAGTTAAGTATAGGACACATAAGAGGAAGTAGATAATAGATAGTAAAGCCGATTCTGAGAGAATCACTGAAGCAGGAACTCTGTTTGTAGGGCAACAATGATTTCAGGGGACAATAAATCTGGGTGGGGGAAACTAAAAATATCAAACTTCTGACCTAATGCTTTGTCAAAGTATAAAAGAAAACCTGAAACGTGAAATAAACATGTAGTCCCGTACTTTGAATCAGAGGCTATATCAACCCCTTGCCAACACCGCTCATCCCTTCAGGCTGATTACCTGGATGCTGGAGCTGGACTCCATCAAGTAGTAGCCTGGTTTTGGAGCTTATTGTCTTTGAAGACTGNGTATAAAAGAAAACCTGAAGCTTGAAATAAACATGTAGTCCTGTACTTTGAATCAGAGGCTATATCAACCCCTTGCCAACACCGTTCATCCCTTCAGGCGGATTCCCTGGATGCTGGAGCTGGACTCCATCAAGTAGTAGCCTGGTTTTGGAGCTTATTGTCTTTGAAGACTGCTTTATTCAATAGAATGCATCTATCAAACCTCCCAGGCTGTTACCCCATTTTCAATATATGAACATACATACACATACTTTTAATGTAATGGAATGTAACATATATTAACTTCATTGAAACTTTGTGGTGTCCTTTTCTTGTTTTTTGTCCTTTTTTTAAAAATTTATTTTACTTTACAGTACTCTATTGGTTTTGGCATACATTGACATGAATCTGCCACGGGTGTACACGAACTCCCAAACATGAACCCCCCTCCCTTCTCCCACCACCCATCATCCCTCCGGATCATCCCCATACACCAGCCCCAAGCATCCTGCATCCTGCATCAAACATAGACTGGTGATTCGTTTCTTACATGATAGTATACATATTTCAATGCTATTCACCCAAATCATCCCACCCTCTCCCTCTCCCTCAGAGTCCAAAAGTCCGCTCTACACATTTGTGTCTTTTTGTCCTTTTTTTAAATAAGAAACTTAGCTTCAATGAGTCTGTGATCCTGGAAAACATACATTGGAACCAATCTTGCAAGGGAGAACTCATTACTGAACCTATATTTGCATAACCATGATCAAGAAAAGCCAAGGACTGAAAGTCTCGTAATCCTAAAAACAAGATACTTCTTGGCAACAAGACACTAAATCTGGACGTAGTGATTAATTAAATGAAATATTAAGCAATAACCTAAATAGTTGAAGCAGAAAACAGGTAGAACCAGAAATAAAACTTAAGCACACTAGATTTCAACTGCCCTGTGCCATTATCTATAGTATAGAATGAAGTTATAAGTGATATTTTATATCAATGTCATTTCTTACATAATGAACCCAGATGGAATTATCTAAAAATCTCAGACTCCCTGAAGATAATATGCATCTATATTGTTCATTAAATTAAGACACTTTGACCTACCATTGGGCTTTTGTATATGTTCAGTAACTCTATTTAAACTACTACTAACAGTCACTTGTTCAGGTAAGGATAGTCCACAGCCAAAATGCCTTCCTCCATACATAATCTGCAGTGACAGAAGCAAGTTTGCACACACACACATCCCAATCATTCTTCCCAAATTGAAACTCTGAGTAATAATTTAATCATCATGACAGTTTTGATAATGATGGTAGTGATGATGATGATTACAATGATATTAAGCTTTTATTGATCTTTTGCTATATTCAAAGTACTATACTATATACTCTTCAAAGTTTTGGGTTTCTCAGGTAGCTCAGTGAGCAAAGACTCCACCAGCAATGCAGGAAACACATTGTGGGTTCGATCCCTGGGTCAGGAAGATCCTCTGGAAGAAGGCATGGCAACCCACTCCAGTATTCTCGCTTGGAGGATCCTATGGACAGAGGAGGCTGGTGGGCTCCAGTCCATGGGGTCTCAAAAGAGTTAGACACAACTGAGTATGCACACACCATAAAGACACTGTTTAAAGCTTGCAGTATTCACCATTGATCTGGCTATCTTTTTTTCTTTTCTTTTTGAGTGGTAAGTGTTAAGGTAGGTAAGTATTTATTGCTATTCAGTCCTACCTGAGCACAGTTACTGAGGCTTTTCCTTCTGTACCATGACCATCTCTCTGAGAAAAAGAGGTGCCACATTCAGTTTCAGAAATGAGTGGGCTTATAAGTATTCTAAATCATCGTCTGGAGAGTAAACACACTAGTTAAAATGGAACTCAGTAAGTTTTGAGGTTTAAGCAGATCCCACTTGTGTAAAGTAATCTACACACATTTAGTGGAGAGGTCAATCCAGTGACAATGGCTGCTTTGGTGTGAAGACATGTCATGATGCATAATTGTTTATGGACCTGTGATCTGATGTGTTGTTTCAGCCTCAGTGAGTTTCTGTTGTGATACTGTGAGATAGTTTCTCAGTGCTTACCCTGCCCACTCTAGCTGGTTCTGTTAGGACCTTTTTTTTTTTTTTAAACTCAGGTTTTCCCTTGTAAAGCCTATTTTTTCCCTGTGCTAACACAATTGACTCTTATTTTCATCCCTGAGATTGGCTATTATGAGCCTTTGTTTTTCTTCTCATTCTCCTATTTTTCATACAAAGATACATGTGTTTTTCATATTTTATCATTTTTGAAATCATCAGTTACCTTTTCTTTTATCCAAACAGCACTGGTGATTTACTTTTCATTATCAGTGCAAGTGTGAACTTTTTCATAGCTATATACATTGTTGTGAAATGTGAGAAGAGTTTCAGTTTTATATGTATATATATATATGTTAGATGTTGCTACAATTGTTTCTCTTTTTTATTTCTTAAATGAAGGTATAACAACACATTTACAAGAGACTTGGAAAATACCAAATAAAGTTACATATAATTCCACTAAATATTACAGTTATTCTTAAGTCAATAAATTAAGATTTTTGGTTGGAGTTTCAATATCAAACTCTCAAAAATTAATAAAATAAATAGGAGAAAAGTAGAAGGATATGGTAGACCTGAAAGCAATGAACCAATTCAACATAAGATTTATACAGTATTCACACAACAGTAGTATATAAAGTCTATTCAAGTTCCCATAGATTATAAGCTAGGAGACACTGGAACATATCCAGGGACATAAAATAAGCTGTGAAAATTTCAGGATCTAAACTTAATGAAATCATAGAGTATGTTCTTATTTGAGAAGAGTTTCAGTTTTATATGTATATATATATATGTTAGATGTTGCTACAATTGTTTCTCTTTTTTATTTCTTAAATGAAGGTATAACAACACATTTACAAGAGACTTGGAAAATACCAAATAAAGTTACATATAATTCCACTAAATATTACAGTTATTCTTAAGTCAATAAATTAAGATTTTTGGTTGGAGTTTCAATATCAAACTCTCAAAAATTAATAAAATAAATAGGAGAAAAGTAGAAGGATATGGTAGACCTGAAAGCAATGAACCAATTCAACATAAGATTTATACAGTATTCACACAACAGTAGTATATAAAGTCTATTCAAGTTCCCATAGATTATAAGCTAGGAGACACTGGAACATATCCAGGGACATAAAATAAGCTGTGAAAATTTCAGGGTCTAAACTTAATGAAATCATAGAGTATGTTCTTATCACTGTGGAATTACATTAACTATCTATATCAAAAGATATTTGAAAATAACTCATATATTTTTCAACTGCAATATGATATTTACCAAGAGAGATCTTTGACTTAGCCATTGAAAACCTCAATAAAATTAGAAGACTGAAAAGACTCAGAGGGTAACTGCAAAGAACAAATTATTTAAATGAGAAATTAATATCAAAATAAGAAATTAATATCAAAGATAATTTAAACACCCAATGTATTTGGAAATTAAATGTCACTTTTAAATAATTAGTGTATCTAAGAAGCCATAAAAAGGAAAAAGAGAAAATATTTAACAGTATAAAAGTGAAAAGAGAATTTACTAGAATTTGTTGCCTGCACCTGAAGTTGCTCAATGTAATTAAATATAGTAGAGTCTTGAATAAAGTATGAGAACAAATAATGGACACTACCATAA
Organism: Oreotragus oreotragus; assembly: GCA_006410675.1. Classification (NCBI taxonomy): domain Eukaryota; kingdom Metazoa; phylum Chordata; class Mammalia; order Artiodactyla; family Bovidae; genus Oreotragus; species Oreotragus oreotragus. The sequence continues at coordinate 192,584 of SJYX01009828.1, forward strand.
AATTCTGTGAAATGTGAACATAATCAATACTTTAACATCTCATTACACAAAGAACAGTACTATCAAGGTATCAATGTATACATTCTACAACTTTCTTTCTTCAGTCATTCTCATTTTTATTAGTAGGAGTCATTTTTTGTTTTTCTTCAATAGCTTTGTTGAGGCATACTTTACATAAAATATGTCCCTTTTAAATGTACAATTTGATAGTTTTTATTAAACTTTTAGTATTGTATAGATGTCACCATGATACATGTGTAAAACATTCCCATTCCCTTCTAAAAGACTCTTTGTACCTTTTTGCAGTCCTTTTCTTATTCCCATGACCACCTCTCAGCCCTAGACACCTACTATCTGTCATAGATTTGCTTTCTTGTTCATGTACTATAAAAGAAATCATACAATTCACAGTATTTCATGCCTGAACTCTTTCACTTAGTATAACATTGGGGTTCAGCTGTTTTATAGTTTGAATCAGAATCAGTGGAAATGCTGATTGAACAGGTGCTTCCACAACTGGTATGAGTGATACCAAGCTACTTCTGTGACAGGCTGTTGTGTTTATACCTCCCATGGCCAGGAGAGAAGATCATAGGGCTCCCAGTCAGAAGTAATTACATTTGAATTTTAACTGCTGGGGAATGCACTACTTACCCTAGAAAAGCCAGTTTCTTTATTAGCAAAATGGAGAAAAGTATACATGACTTTCTGGGGTTTTGTGATGATTAAACAAAATTAAACCATGGGTCTTCTAATCCTGAGAGAGATGCAGAGAGACAGAAAAATATTTTAGTGTTTTCTTTTCTTTTTCCTCTTAAGACTCAGGAATTTTTTAAAAAAGACACAAATATTGTCTTCCCAAAAGGTATGTTTTAGGCCTATGGACATGAATACATTAGCAATATTTATCTTGAAGGAGAAATTATGCATAGGGGATACACCACTGACTCTAGGTATATATGAAGAGCTTCTCAAGAAAGGGAAAATGTACTTATTTAACCCCAAAATCAATGAGAAGAGAATACAAGACAGTAGTCTTTTTATCTCAAGGTTAGGGAAAATGCTTTTTAGAATTCAAATTGTATGCCTCTTATAATATATAATTCTATTGCTCTTTTCATAATATATTCAGATCGCTCTCCAGTAATCAGAGATGCTCAACACTGCGTTCATTTCAGTTCAGTTCAGTCACTCAGTCGTGTCCGACTTATTGCGACCCCATGAATCACAGCATGCCAGGCCTCCCTGTTCATCACCAACTCTCGGAGTTCACTCAGACTCACGTCCACCAAGTCAGTGATGCCATCCAGCTATCTCATCCTTGGTCTTCCCCTTCTCCTCCTGGTCCCAATCCCTCCCTGCATCAGAGTCTTTTCCAATGAGTCAACTCTTTGCATGAGGGGGCCAAAGTACTGGAGTTTCAGCTTTAGCATCATTCCTTCCAAAGAAATCCCAGGGTTGATCTCCTTCAGAATGGACTGGGTTGGATCTCCTTACAGTCCAAGGGACTCTGAAAAGTCTTCTCCAGCACCATAGTTCGAAAGCATCAATTCTTCGACACTCAGCCATTTTCACACTCCAACTCTCACATCCATACATGACCACAGGAAAAACCATAGCCTTGACTAGATGGACCTTTGTTGGCAAAGTAATGTCTCTGCTTTTGAATATGCTATCTAGGTTGGTCATAACTTTTCTTCCAAGGAGTAAGCGTCTTTTAATTTCATGGCTACAATCACCATCTGCAGTGATTTTGGAGCCCCCAAAAATAATGTCTGACACTGTTTCTACTGTTTCCCCATCTATTTCCCATGAAGTGATGGGACTGGATGCCATAATCTTCATTTTCTGAATGTTGAGCTTTAAGCCAACTTTTTCACTCTCCACTTTCACTTTCATCAAGAGGCTTTTGGACACAGTAAAATTACCATCTCTGGAGGTCAGGTGTAGAGAATGCATGATCCTTAAAAAGACAGTATTTCTTGAATATCTTAGGAGATAGACTAATGGTCTTGAAGACCTGTTCTAGTCATAGCATCCTGATTCTATGGGGTTTTTTTTGTAAGAACTTTTAATGGCTTATACAAATAGTGGAATGGTGGAATACAGATGGTGGAATCTCAGGATGGCAAGGAATAAATCTTGGAGCATGAATGGCTCCAATCAACTGCATCTTTTTCAATTTTACTTGGAAAAATTATCAAAATATGACACCTGCACCCCCAGAGATATGTTTATTTTATAGTTAACAAAAGAGAAAGCAACTGTTTCTGAAAGTAACTGTTTTGCTTCAAGAATCTCAATCTAAATGTATATGTCTCATGGGAAATGGAGAAAGAATATATGATATGGATATCTGTTTATTTTTATTGCATTTTTGCCTTTTTGCAAAGTAAAACACATCATTTGGAAAAATTTACCATTCCCATTTCTATGTAGCTTCTGATAGGCTCTATTTAAGTATTTTGACTACAGAAGGATGCATGTGACCCAATAATGCCTAATCATTGTACACCATCCCCTTACTCCTTCTTTCATCATGATCAGTTAAATGATGAGTCCATTATCCATCGATTCCCATGAGAGTCCTTTCCTCTTGGTTTATAAAACTTAGATAATTTAAACCTTTATTTCTCTGTAGCCGAGGTTCCCTATCTAGATATATAAGGATTACTGGCAAAACTCTTAGAGAATCTTGGAGAGAGAAGGAAGAACAGAAAAAGAAAAAGAAAAAAAAAAGCATATGTATTGTATTTCTGAAGTTTCAAAGGCCAACTCAGTCCCAGACTCCTCAGATAAGTGAGCTAATACATATTTATTACTTTTTCTTAAGCTTGTTAAGAAAAAGTAATAAGTAACAATGGATCTCTGCTTTTTGCACCTTGAACCCTAAGTAATGTTGTTAATATTACTAGTGGTAAATGTCTCAAGTGATAAATTCTAATATATGATATTCACTGATTTGAGAAAGGATGGTAGGTAATGAAAACTCTTTTATCTCTGATCAGGAAATAATGATGATTATAATGATTTTTGTTACTGACTCCTGAATGAACTATCAATCATTCAAAGGCATTCTTACACATGCTTGAGTTTTGCATGTTGGATAGAAAAAAATGTCAGAAACTTAGATTGCATGTAGGCTGCTTCTAACATCCTTTTTAAAGATTCTACCTAAAAGGGAAAGATGCTTTTAAGCTAACACCTGTGGTAGCAAAAACATCAACATAGAGTTTTAAGGCAAGATGAAGACTTGAAGAGCCACAGAAAACGAGAAGGTGTGTTCACCCTGATCCTCCCAAATATCTCCTGCTGAGCACCGAGTGATCTGAAAAGATAGTGATTCCATCTGAAGGAGAATGTCATTGGGTAGTCAAGAGTCAGAGAGGCAATTTGCCAGTGCTTTAGTGTTTCAGCCAAATATTTCACTTTGATAAGACACAAAGTAAATCAGAGAGACATTTAGCTGAGGTTTAATCCATCTGACATTGACAAGACACCAAACCTGCAACAGTAGTGCTCAGGTTGAAATACCATTACTCAGTAAAATGTCTGGCTTTTAAATACTAGGGGAGCTTCCCTAGTAGCTCAGCTGGTAAAGAATCTGCCTGTAATGCAGGAGACCCTGGTTCAATTCCTGAATTGGGAAGATCCCCTAAAGATGGGCTATACTTCCCACTCCAGTATTCTCGGGCTTCCTTGCTGGCTCAGACAGTATAGGATCTGCCTGCAGTACAGGAGACCTGGGTTTGACCCCTGGGTTGGGAAGATCCCCTGGAAGAAGGCATGAAAACCCACTCAAGGATTCTTGCCTAGAGAATCCCTATGGACAGAGGAGCCTGGCAGGCTACAATCCATGGGGTTGTAAAGAGTTGGACATGACTGAGTGACTAACACTTGAATTTCACTTCAATCCCAGAATTGTTGCATGATGCTCCCTACCAGGTTTTCAAGGTTATATTGACAGATAAAACCCAAGCTTGTCAGTGGTAACAACACTTCAAATCAGAGAGTGGAGAGCTATCTGTAAATACCATGACAATAGCTATAGAGAAGATTTATTTAGACTATCTTCATTTCCCTCCGTTATTACCTATTGAGATTCTGTAGTGATTGGCAGTGATCACTGATCCAACATTGTCAAGGTCACAAAGAGCATGTCTAGACTCAGACCTTAGTGTTAGCTGCAGTACCTGGACAATACTCTGTTCGTCTCACTCTTGGTTTTCATTCTGGATGGTTAAAATAAAGTTCAGATTCTAGTTCTACTTGTCAGAAAAGAATTTTGGACAGGGAACCCAAAAGAGTGACAGGGATTGAGACAGAGAGAGAAACGAAGAAGCAATTTATTAAAAAGGCTGAAGGGAGAGTAAGCACTTGGAGAAGAGTGTGGGCCTTCAACTGTCGAATTTTCTGATTTCCCTTTTTCTTAATTTATCTATTTTTACAACGTTTTATTGGTTTCTGCCAAACATCAACATGAATCAACCATAGATATACACTCCTTTTATTTCATCTTGATCTTTGAATAGATCGGAGCTGCTTCCATTAACAGCAGGAGATTCATTGATAAAATAGCCTAGGGGGACAATGATTTCATCTTTTTCTAAATGCTGGGTACCTGAAGCCACTGCACATATGCTCCAAGAGCCATTTTCCCTTAAATTTTCCCTTACCTATTGAGAGCCACACATAGAAGGTGGTATAGTGGTCATCTGCATTTTTATTGCATGTGCTCAGCTGTGTTCTGTGGATTTTATGATCAAGGTTCCCTGCTTAGCTGTCAAAAAGCTTAATCAAAGTCTTGTGTTCTTGCTGCTGATACTGTTCCTCCATGCTTCATGATCTCATTAACTGCTAAACAAGGAGATGACTGTGCCTTTTTGCCTAATGCCTCTTCATGAGGAGGATTTCCTTGGGCTCAGGCCCATCTTTCCTGGGTCTAGTCTTATCTTTCCTAACTCAATTTGCATGCCTAATTTGCAGAATTCAGAAAAGCTGCATTAGAGTAGGAGAAAAAATTCTTAAAGACGTATTTATGTGAAAACTGACAAAGGTTCTCTCCTTGAACAAATTCTATTCAGACTGAGTTCTTTCAAGTAAGCCTTGGTTTTTAGATTTCTATTGTTTGTCTTTGCATTGTCCAATTTAGCAAGACTCTTGCAGTCAGTTTAGTCATCCTTGAAATCTCATGCTCTTTGGTCCCCTAGTGTTTTCTGATCACCCTGGCCTGCCTTCAGCAATAATTTTGACAGGTTGGTTTAGCCAGTGAAGCCGCTCAGTCGTGTCCGACTCTTTGCGCCCCCATGGACTGCAGCCCACTAGGATCCTACATCCATGTGATTCTCCAGGCAAGAGTACTGGAGTGGGTTGCCATTTCCTAGCCAGAATCGCCCCTAATCCCTGATGTTTTCTTTTAGTAATTTTCCATCCTTTGACCCCCACTTTGCTCCTTGGTATTGATTCCCAGTTGGAGGGTTATATACAGAGTTGAGCCCCATCTCTCTCCCTACTAAATACCTATTTGTAGTTGGGTTGCCATTTCCTAGCCAGAATCGCCCCTAATCCCTGATGTTTTCTTTTAGTAATTTTCCATCCTTTGACCCCCACTTTGCTCCTTGGTATTGATTCCCAGTTGGAGGGTTATATACAGAGTTGAGCCCCATCTCTCTCCCTACTAAATACCTATTTGTAGTAGCCTCTTTCACACCCATTGCAATGTTCCTCCTTGAATAAACTGTCTTGCTATTCTTTAACAAGTGTCTTGAATAATTTTCTCTTTAATGGAGCAAGTGGTAAATCCATTCAGATTTTATTTAATATTCACAAAGAGACATTTGCATTGTTGGAGAGTTTTTACTAACTGCCAGAATATTAATCTTTATTTAGAGGATTTCAGGCATCAGCTGGAAAGATATTTTGGTGCAGAATAAATTTTTTCATCACTCTTAAAATTACACAATTTTGGCAACTATTATCCCATCAACAAGTAAAAGTCAAGTTATATGTCCCTGCAAAAATGGCAAAAAGAGGCTGTGGTTTTTTAAACACATAAACTCTGTGATTGGCAACACTGTTATGGAAAAAGCACACACTTTCTAAGGGACATATGCTTAAATGGAAAAGAAATAAGACCTGTAAGAAAAGACCAACAGAGTCTGGAAAACTGTCAAGAATTTTTGTGTCTGGGGAAAAATCCTTCTGAAAACCAACTAAGTTGGGACAATTGAATGTTAATTGCCTACCAATTAGAAACAGTAAAATGATGTCAATGAGCTCTCCAAATTGCTGTTATTTTTTGTTTTCATTAGGTTTTAAAATTATCCTTCTATTTTATTCACTCTCCCTTTCTGGCTACAGAATTTCATTACCTTTTTTTTTTTTTTTTTTTTGTCTGAAATTATAGCTCAAATTCAAAGGCCTAATTAAGAAAGGAATTTGAGTAACTCTGACAACTTCTTTTCAATAGACTCTCTCACTGAGCAATTCAGTCCATTCAAGAGCTGTCTCTTATACACATCTAGATGTGTATAAGAGACAGCTTCAGCACTCAGCTTTCTTCACAGTCCAACTCTCATATCTATACATGACTACTGGAAAAACCTTAGCCTTGACTAGA
>SJYX01009828.1:199381-228003 GCA_006410675.1 Oreotragus oreotragus
GGCGTGCTGCAGTCCATGGGGTCTGAAAGAGTCACGACTAAGTGACTGAACTAAACTAACTAACTAACCTCATTACTTATTTCTCTCTAATCTATAAAAGAACCTGGCATCCAGACCCCAATAAGATGATTATTTAGAGGTGCTAGCCTGCCATCTTCTTGGTCTGCTGGCTCGCTCATTAAAATCTCTTCCTTGCCTCAACACCTTGTCTCTTGGATTTGTTACAGGAAGGGAGACACATTCCAGGGCCTGAAACTGGGCTCTTGTCTAACACTCGGAAATCAATTGTCTGAGGAGACACATGTGCTGACAAAGCAAGAGATTCTATTGGGAAAGGGCACCCGAGTGGAGAGCAGTAGGGTAAGGGAACTCAGGAGAACTGCTCAGCCACATGGCTAGCAGTCTCAGGTTTTATGGTGATGGGATTAGTTTCTAGGTTGTCTTTGGCCAGTCATTCTAATTCAGAGCCTTTCCTGGGGGCACACACATCGCTCAGCCAAGATGGATGCTAGTGAGACGGATTCTGGGAAGTGGATGGACATGCGGTGTTCCTTTTGACCTTTCCTGAAGTCTTCCAGTTGGTGGTGGCTTATTAGTTCCATATTCCTTACCAGGATCTCCTGTCATAAAACAACTCATGCAAATGGTTACTAAAGGGCCTGGCCAGGGTGGGCGGTTTCAGTCAGTGTGCTTCCCCTAACAGATTCATTGACCTGTTGTGCAGTGAGCAGAGTGAGCTTGGACTCGATAACAGTACCTGATATTTGGTATTCAGACTGCCTGCTCCCTTTGTTGCAAACTTGATCCTGCCTTCCCCTCCTGTCTCCTTGGAGCAGTTTTCTCAGAGCTACTGAGATGCTCTCTCCCAGACTCAGAGTCCTAAACATTCCCACCAAATAAAGTAACTCTCTACTTTCACATTGTGAAACATGACTTCACTGGTGTCCAGATGGTACAGCGTCTGCCTACAATGTGGGAGACCCGTGTTCAATCCCTGGGTCGGGAAGATCTCCTGGAGAAGGAAATGGCAACCCACTCCAGTATTCTTGCCTGGAGAATCCCATTGACGGAAGAGTCTGATAAGCTACATTCCATGGAGTCGCAAAGAGTCGGACACCACTGAGTGACTTTACTTTCATGTTGTGACTATACCTGCTAAGTCAATATAACAAGAATCTCACATCTTTGGTTTCTAATTTCCCTTGATATCTGATAGAAGTCCTTATTCCCTAACTTTTGCTTGCTTTTAGAAAGAAACTTGTCAAATCACTTTAACCAGAACTGGCAGCAAGTTAGTTTAATCTGAATTCTCAACCTCTCATATTTTCGCTCAGAAATTTTCCATCTACCGATCACACTCTGTTCCTTAGATAAATTCCCATTTTTTCCTTGTTGTATTTGAAATTGAGCCCAGTTCTATATTGAGGAGCCTTTCTCCGTGTTACAGTAGTTCCTGAAGAAAATATGTCTTTACCACTTTAACTATGGTTTTCTTCAGCAGTACATGTAACCCTAATCCTTTCTTTTCCTCTTGGTCAGTAAAGCTAAACTGATTAATCTTTCCTTTCACTTTTGAATTCAACTTGCAAATCTCTATTCTTAAAGGTAGGGAAGGGGTCAAGAATAAAATAAACAAATGCATTTGTTATCCCACAGAGGACTATCAGCACAATCAGAACACTGACCTGGCAATCTTCTAAGTTTTCTGATTTTATCTCTGAGACTCAATAGCTGCATCATCAGTAAAACATGATGTCTGAAACTCACACATACACAAAAACATCATCACCCTCTTGTAGATTAAAGATACATATGAACTGGGTCATTTCATTATTATCTGGGAAGTGGGGCTAAGACTATGATTATATAGCTAATGATTCAACAAATTTATTAATAACAGAATTGTCTCTTTGACCATTTGCTTTGAAACATTGACCAAATGTTTCAAATCATGTTTTCTTCCTTACATCTAGGATAAACCATTTATTTATCTGTTATTTATTTTTGTCTACTTATGTTTTCTACCTGATCCATTCTGTACAGAATGTAAGATTCATTAAAGCAGTGAGAGATGTATCTTATTTATTATTATCATCTAATAATGCATAGAGAATAGTGTAGCTGTTAATGCAACACACTCACAAACACACAGCTTAAAAAAGCAGTGAATGAATAAGCATCATTATTATTATGGATTAGAAGCTAACTTAATTTACTCCTCTCAACCCTACTATTCTTCATTATTTCTCCTGCATGTTTTTACAAGCTTACCAAGTTCCTGGTCTGTTGCCTGTAACTTGAAGAATTCTTATGCCACATAATATTTTTTCCCAAGAGACCAAATGTGATAGTTTCTAATATATGTTAAGAAAATGGTAATAGTAACATTCAGTTGTGTCTGACATTTTTTGTGACCCCATGGATTGCAGTCTGGATTGCTCCTCTGTCCATGGAATTTCCAGGCAAGAATATTGGAGTGAGTTTCCATTTTCACTCCAGGGATCTTCCCCACCTAGAGATCAAGCCTGCATCTCCTGTGTCTCCTGCATTGGCAGGCAAATTCTTTATCACTGAGCCACCTGGAAAGCCCGTTAGGAAAATAACAAACATTTATTTAGCAGCTATTATTTTGTCAAACTTATTGCCTAAAGCAGTTTATTTAATTTCACAGGAGGACTATGAGGCAAGGATTCTTAATTCCATAGGTAGAAATGGAAGACAATGTAGTATAAGTAACTTGCTTAAGATTATGCATCCAATGAGTCTTATCATTTGAATTTCAAGTTTCAAGTTATAGTTTTCATTTTTTAAAGCAGTTTAACTAGAGTTTCTTTCCTGTAGGTCATTTATTTTGATTCTGTATTAACAATAGGAAAATTAAAAGATTTCCTTCATATCTAGGAAAGAGAGAGTTGAGAAAAAACTTCTAGGTTGCAGCTTTAAACGCAAATGATTTTACCAGCTGTATTTCCCACCAGGAGTCCAATTCAGCAAAAAAAAAAAGAAGTCTAGTTTCAAGATAAACACATCAGCGTGTGATTCAACTTGAAAAATCATTTCAGGGCTATAACTAACTATTTTACATGAGTATATCTTCTAAAGGAAGTATCATCAGGCCCACTGCAGCCTAAGCAGTTTTATCCTCTTGAGGAAATATAAATCATTGATGAAGGAAACAGAGTAAACAAGACTCCAATGAATTCAGTAGCTGTTTGGGAGCTGGCCCAGTTTGTTACCTCTACTAAAGTACAACAAAAGGACAGAGTAAGGAATTAAAGTGAAAGCAAGCAAAACTATTGCATAGTAAGGAATTATATAAGATAATACCAGACAGGTTAGAAACAACTCTGAAATATAAAGTGTTCTGGAATGTTCTACACTGTGAGAGAGGGATGTATAATCAGAGGGAGGGGATTACAGGTCCAGAAACACATCATGCCACCTAATTAGTATGTTAGATCTGTCATGAGGGACTGTCAGTTAACATACTGGAAATCTTAAATTGGGAAAAAAGACATAACTGAAGCAAGAATTTTTTAAGGCTTTATAATATTTCCAAGTTTTGTGCTTATGTCCTGTTTTTTAGATGTCCTTTTTAAGGACTTTTATATTTTTTCCTAAATATTAACGTAATATTAAATGGTAAATAAAACTAGCAAAAATACTGCTAGTTAAGTATTTTTTTCCTATTCATTATTTGTACTCAAAAATCTCTGTTTGTGTATGTCTGTTTAGTTAAAATCATGTTGTTTATCAGTATTATTATACCAAGTTTTCTCTTGAAATTACCATTATCATTCCCTCAAGCTATTAATAAATATCTCTATATAAGTACTAGCTTTAAAATGGATTATTTCAATGTAGAATTTTTTTTAATTTAAAAAGTATGCCTTTNTGTGTATGTCTGTTTAGTTAAAATCATGTTGTTTATCAGTATTATTATACCAAGTTTTCTCTTGAAATTACCATTATCATTCCCTCAAGCTATTAATAAATATCTCTATATAAGTACTAGCTTTAAAATGGATTATTTCAATGTAGAATTTTTTTTAATTTAAAAAGTATGCCTTTCTTACTGGGTATTTCAGATTTTCTTCCTGTGACAAATATATCTTCATAAAAATTTGCATGCATATCAATAACTTTTTATCTAGCTAAATTTTCAAAATTACTAAATTGAAAAGATGTATCTTTAAACATATTACACATATTGTTTATAGTGCTACTGTACAGGGGTCACCCATTATGCTCCAGTGGTTGGACTGAGCTTAAGGCAAAAGGTGGTCCCTAGGCTAAGCAGTTTCTCCCCTGTTGGCAGAGACTCCAAAACAGCAGAAACTCAGTAAAAGCAGAATGATAGAGGAGGCTAGACCCTGCACAGATATGGGATAAAAGACCACATATTCCTCATTCTTGAAATCAAGGATATGTCCTTGACTACACGTGCACAGAAAGGCTCCTTGGAGATCAAAAAAAGGAGGGAGCATCACTTCATAGCAACTGATGTCAACTACAAACACCAACTACCAATAGGCCGCTTCACTAGAATTCATCTTGGCTAAGAGATGCATGTACAGATAAGGAGGACCTGATATAAACCAAACATGGACTCAGAAACAGGGAAGGTAAGATGATTAGCCAAAGGAAACCCAGGATCAGGCTCTCTTCAGATTGACTCATGCAAGGTATATTACTACTTTGTATTCAGAATGCTCAAACTACTGCACAATTACACCCATCTCACACACTAGCAAAGTAATGCTCAAAATTCTCCAAGCCAGGCTTCAGCAATATGTGAACCGTGAAATTCCTGATGTTCAAGTTGGTTTTAGAAAAGGCAGAGGAACCAGAGATCAAATTGCCAGCATCTGCTGGATGATGGAAAAAGCAAGAGAGTTCCAGAAATACATCTATTTCTGTTTTGTTGACTATGCAAAAACTTTGATTGTGTGGATCACTATAAACTGTGGAAAATTCTGAGAGAGATGGGAATACCAGACCACCTGACCTGCCTCTTGAGAAATCTGTATGCAGGTCAGGAAGCAACATGGACATAGAACTGGACATGGAACAACAGACTGGTTCCAAATAGGAAAAGGAGTACATCAAGACTGTATATTGTCACTCTGCTTATTTAACTTCTATGCAGAGTACATCATGAGAAACGCTGGACTGGAAGAAACACAAGCTGGAATCAAGATTGCCAGGAGAAATATCAAAAACCTCAGATATGCAGATGACACCACCCTTATGGCAGAAAGTGAAGGGGAACTAAAAAGCCTCTTGATGAAAGTGAAAGAGGAGAGTGAAAAAGTTGGCTTAAAGCTCAACATTCAGAAAACAAAGATCGTGGCATCCTGTCCCATCACTTCATGGGAAATAGATGGGGAAACAGTGGAAACAGTGTCAGACTTTATTTTTGGGGGCTCCACAATCACTACAGATAGTGATTGCAGTCATGAAATTAAAAGATGCTTACTCCTTGGAAGAAAAATTATGAGCAACCTAGATAGCATATTCAAAAGCAGAGACATTACTTTGACAACTAAGGTCCATCTAGTCAAGGCTATGGTTTTCCCTGTGGTCATGTATGGATGTGAGAGTTGGACTGTGAAGAAGGCTGAGCACCAAAGAACTGAAGCTTTTGAAGTGTGGTGTTGGAGAAGACTCTTGAGAGTCCCTTGGACTGCAAGGAGATCCAACCAGTCCATTCTGAAGGAGATCAACCCTGGGATTTCTTTGGAAGGAATGATGCAAAAGCTGAAACTCCAGTACTTTGGCCACCTCATGCAAAGAGTTGACTCATTGGAAAAGACTTTGATGCTGGGAGGGATTGGGGGCAGGAGGAGAAGGGGACGACCGAGGATGAGATGGCTGGATGGCATCATGGACTCGATGGACATGAGTCTGAGTGAACTCTGGGAATTGGTGATGGACATGGAGGCCTGGTGCTGTGATTCATGGGGTTGCAAAGAGTTGGACACGACTGAGTGACTGAACTGAATGGCTCAACTCCCTGGTGGTTCAGACAGTAAAGCGTCTGTCTTCAATGTGGGAGACTTGGGTTCAATCCCTTGATCACTAAGATCCACTGGAGAAGGAAAGGGCAGTCCACTCCAGCACTATTGCCTGGAAAATCCCATGGACAGAGGAGCCTGGTAGGCTACAGTCCATGGGGTCGCAGAGTCGGACACGACTGAATGACTTCACTTTACTCACTTTGCTTTATGGCTTTCCCAGTACTCATGCACGGATGTGAGAGTTGGACCACAAAGGTGGCTGAGCACTAAAGAATTTATATTTTCAAACTATGGTGTTGGAGAAGACTCTTGAGAGTCCCTTGGACTTCAAGGAGATCAAACCAGTCAATCCTAAATGAAATCAACCCTAAATATTCATTGGAAGCTTTGATGCTAAAGTTGATGCTTCAATACTTTGGCCACCTGACTCACTGGAAAAGATTCTGATGCTGGGAAAGACTGAAGGCAGGAGAATGAGATGGTTGGATGGCATCATTGATTCAATGGACATGGATTTGAACAAACTCCAGGAGATAGTGAAGGACAGGGGAGCCTCGTGTGCTGCAGTCCATGGCGTGCCAAAGGGTTGGACATGACTGATTGACTGAACAACAACAAGACAACATTAATAATAAACAGTTAGACAGAACTAATAATTCCTACTTTCCTGTTCTAGTACAACACGTGGGTTATGTGTTTCTGGTACTAGCTCATGGTATGTGGCTAGCCTATGGATGGTACAGTTCCTAGGATGCTGAAAGAGGAGCTGACACCTACAAAAGACTTTGGGATAACTGGAAACAGGGACAGTTGTGCAAATTTCTCTTCAGTACTTGAGATCGTCAGTTGCAAGAGTATCTGTCAAATTAATGGCAACATTGTTGGAAAAGTTTTATATGATTTTTATGTCAAGACAAGACTCTAAAAGGGTATAATTTAGCAAGTGATGGCCTCTGAAGCACTAGTCTAGAATCAGAGGATTCTGGCTGACAGGTTAAACAGTGAGGAGTTTTTGCACACACTTCTTTATTCTGCTTAGATGGACCATCACAAGAGTCTGTGACTACCAATAGTTTGCTTTGTTTCTGTTTGCTTTTTTTCACTCCCCTGCCATGCCCCTGCCCAACAACCCCTGCCCTCCACCGCACCTCCCCCTCCCCCTCACCCCACATATACACTCAAAAGAATCTAGATACTTTGGGATTTGCAAGAAGAGGGTAAAAATGAATACTGGGTAGATAATCCATATAATCTATTTAGCAAAACACTTGGAATACAGTCAATAAATATGTGCTACTTTTGTTAAATATTATATCTCAAAGCAATGTATATAGATATGCATTTTACAGAAAACACAAAATTAAAATTTAAACTTCTTGATTTATCCTGAGTGCTCTGCTTTTTAAGGCTTCCCTGGTGGCTCAGAGGTTAAAGCATCTGGCTCTAATGTGGGAGACCTGGGTTCGATCCCTGGGTTGGAAAGATTCCCCTGGAGAAGGAAATGGCAACCCCTTCCAGTGTTCTTGCCTGGAGAATCCCATGCATGGAGGAGCCTGGTGGGCTACAGTCCATGGGGTGGCAAAGAGTCGGACACGACTGAGCAACTTCACTTTCATTAATCACTTTTAGCCTTTTGACTATGTCCCAGACTCTTACCTGCATAACACATTTGGATGTGAGAATTACATCTCAACTTCAGGTCCATAACTGCCTGTTGTCTCTCTCTCCCACTGAAGCATTTTCATCCTGAACTATAATGATAAAAAATATTTAGTGGGGAGAGATCATTTTTTTCTGATATAGTTCAACCTTAATTTCAAGGAATTGCAGTAGGTATAAACCCTCCCAGACTCCTCTGGATATGGAAGTTGATAGCTAGAATTTCTCCTTTGAGGGCAGAGTGTGCATTAAAGGATTAACAAATGTAATTCTGAGAGTCACCCTCTGATAAACAGGTTCCCTTGAGAATGCTGCTGCTGCTGCTGCTGCTAAGTCGCTTCAGTTGTGTCCGACTCTGTGCGATGCCATAGACGGCCGCCCATTGGGCTCTGCCATCCCTGGGATTCTCCGGGCAAGAACACTGGAGTGGGTTGCCATTTCCCTCTCCAACGCATGAAAGTGGAAAGTGAAAAGTGAAAATGAAAGTGAAGTCATGTCTGACTCAGCGATCCCATGAACTGCAGCCTACCAGGCTCCTCCATCCATGGGAGTTTCCAGGCAAGAGTACTGGAGTGGGATGNCTCCGGGCAAGAACACTGGAGTGGGTTGCCATTTCCCTCTCCAACGCATGAAAGTGGAAAGTGAAAAGTGAAAATGAAAGTGAAGTCATGTCTGACTCAGCGATCCCATGAACTGCAGCCTACCAGGCTCCTCCATCCATGGGAGTTTCCAGGCAAGAGTACTGGAGTGGGATGCCATTACCTTCTCCTCCCTTGAGAATAGAGAATCTCTTCTCTTTTTAAAGTTTGCAACACTCAGTACAGCACCTTTCATAAACCATAGGCTGAATAAATGTACACTGAATTCCCATTAAAACAATTAGCTATTTATGAAAAAAAAGTCTATATTTCTTCATTTTTGAGATAATGTTTATATGTGTGTTCCTGATATATATTAAGATTTCAGTCTTAGTTTAGCTACTTTCCAACTCCGGATTTTTCCATTTTTGCTATTGCTGTCAAAGAACAAATCTTTAGGTTATTACATACTTTTCATGAAAGATTATTTGTATTTTAGCTTTTATTGACAGTATAATTTAAGAGCCAGATTTGGCTGTTTACAATCGTTTTGTTTAAAACCATGGGGAGATAATCTGAATCATATACAAAGTGAGTGAAAATATATTGAGAGGAGATAAGCCTAGATATTCCAAGATTAGTGGCCAGTAAATGAAAACAGATGGTGACTGCAGCCATGAAATTAGAAGACGCTTACTCCTTGGAAGAAAAGTTATGACCAACCTGGATAGTATATTCAAAAGCAGAGACATTACTTTGCCGACTAAGGTCCGCCTAGTCAAGGCTATGGTTTTTCCTGTGGTCATGTATGGATGTAAGAGTTGGACTGTGAAGAAAGCTGAGCGCTGAAGAATCAATGCTTTTGAAGTGTGGTGTTGGAGAAGACTCTTGAGAGTCCCTTGGACTGCAAGGAGATCCAACCAGTCCATTCTGAAGGAGATCAACCCTGGGATTTCTTTGGAAGGAATGATGCTAAAGCTGAAACTCCAGTACTTTGGCCACCTCATGCGAAGAGTTGACTCATTGGAAAAGACTCTGATGCAGGGAGGGATTGGGGACAGGAGGAGAAGGGGACGACCTAGGATGAGATGGCTGGATGGCATCACGGACTCGATGGACGTGAGTCTGAGTGAACTCCGGGAGATGGTGATGGATAGGGAGGCCTGGCGTGCTGCGATTCATGGGGTCACAAAGAGTCGGACACGACTGAGCGACTGAACTGAACTGATGTGGCTGAACCAAGTCCTAACAACTCTCAAGTGTCACAATCAGATTTTAATACATCCTGTATGGCTTAAGGGAATACAGTTATCCCTTTGTATCAATGGGTTTGCATCCATGGATTCAACCAAAGATAGAAAATATTTGGAAAAAGATTCCAGAAAGTTCCAAAAATCAAGCTTGAATTTGCCACATTCTGGCAACTATTTGCATAGTGTTAGAATCATATTAGGTGGTGTTGTTATTGTTATTCAGTCACTAAGTCATGTCCAACTCTTTGTGACCCCATGGACTGCAACATACCAGGCTTTCCTGTCCTGCACTATCTCCCAAAGTTCACTCAAATTCTTGTCCACTGATATTTTGTTGTTCAGTCACCCAGTCATGTCTGACTCTTTCTGACCCCATGGACCGCAACACACAAGGCCTCCCTGTCCCTCAGCACCTCCCAAAGCTTTCCTGAGGTCATGTCCATTGCATCATTGATGCCATTCAGCCATCTCATCCTCTGATGCCTTCTTCTCCTTCTGCCCTCAATTTTTCCCAGTATCAGGAACTTTTCCAATGAGTCACCTGTTCACAACAGATGACCAAAATACCCAAATTTCAGCTTGCAGCATTAGTCCTTCCAGCAATTATTCAGGGTTGGTTTCTCTTAAGATTAACTGATTTGATCCTTCTGAGGGACCATAGCCTTGACTATACGGAGCTTTGTCAGCAAAGTCTCTGCTTTTCAACACACTCTTTAGGTTTGTCATAGCTTTCCTGCCAAGAAGCAAATGTCTTCTCATTTCATGGCTGCAGTCAACATCTGTAGTGATTTTACAGCCCAAGAAGAGGAAATCTGTCACTACTTCCACCTTTCCCCCCTCTTTTTGCAAGAAGTATTGGGGCCAGATGGCATTATCTTAGGTCTTTTTTTTTTTAAGCTTATGATTTCACTCTCCTTCTTCACCCTCATGAGGAGACTCTTTCGCTCTCTTCACTTTCTGCCATTAGACTGGTATCATCCACATATCTGAGGTTGTTGATGTTTCTCCCACTTATCTTGATTTCAGTTTGTCTATTGAGTCAGAGATGCTATTTAGCCATCTCATCCTCTGCTGCCCCTTCTCCTTTGCCTTCAGTCTTTCCCAGCATAAAGATCTTTTCAAGTGAGTCAGTTCTTCTCATCACGTAGCCAAAGTATTAGAGCTTTCAGCATCAGTTTTTCAATGGTTTGTTTCCTTATGGATTGACTGGTTTGATCTCCTTGCAGCCCAAAAGACTATCAAGTCTTCTTCAGCAACACAATTCAAAGGCATCAATTCTTCAGTGCTCAGCCTTCTTTATGATCCAACTCTCACATCCATACATGACTACTGGAAAAGCTATAGCTTTGACCATATGGACATTTGTCAGGAAAGTGATGTCTCTGCTTTTTAACACACTGTCTAGGTTTGTCGTAAGTCTTCTAGAGATGATTTAAGGTGTATAGGGAGTTGTACATAGGTAGGTTATATGCAAATAGCATACTTGGATTTTGATATGAGTTGAGGAGGGAGATCCTAGCACCAATCCCCAGATACCAAGAGTATATGCATAATAAACAGGCAGTACTGTTTCACTATTTATTGATTATTTGGACTTTCTAAAATATCATTCAAATGCAGTGGTGGGCAAAAGCATGGCTCCATCAAAGTTTCTGCCTTTATTTATTTTAGTTAATAAATATACAAAGTATAAACAGCTTTCTGTTATAGCTGTGGGGTTGCTTGCCATCTTGCTCTGGATATTCTGTATTCTTGTTTTTATGTTGAATCCATGATCTCTGCTGATTTGGTAGAAATGTGGAAGGTTTTTCTACTAATTTTGGAGAAAATGATTGAACTTTCTATTTTGCCAAAGGCTTAGGGGGCTGTACTGAAGCTTATATTTTAGTAACCTGGATAGTACAAAGATGTGGAGGCAAAATTTAGACCCAGGCTACATATTGCTTAAAAAAGTGGAATCTAAAACTTAGCACAATGGAAACTTTTCAATGGAAAAACTAGAGGAAGTTTTGTGAGGTTCTGGAAGATACGTTAGGTAGATTTCAACAGCTACTTTAAAGATTATTATATAACACTGAATCCTAAGCTGTTGTTAGAGAGCTCAAATGATTCACAGAACAATTCAACACTCTTTTATAATTGTCTACAGCAGCTGTTCAAATAGAATCATGGAAAAGGAAACAAATTTTGGCAAGTCACCAAGGTATTGGGGTGAGAGTGTGAGTACAAATGAAGACCAAACATTGAAGTGCGTGAGAGAGACACTGGTGAGGCACTGTTGATGTGAAAAACTAGAGGTTATTTCTGTTTAATGGAAGAGGCAAATGAAGTTAGTATGCATTCATGTGGAAGAACTGGAAGCAAAAATATGGATGAAGAGCAGGTTCAGTAAAAGCAAAGAAATCAAAACTAATGACACTGTCATAGGAAGAATTTTAAAATTACTGTGAATGAGCATTCATATGAATGGGTGGCCATTCTTGTGGGTTACAGAGTGAAGTAAATATTGGCATTACCAGAGCAGAGGGGATTGAGGGACTAAAAGATAAGAAAAATGCTAGGAAACTGAATAGAAGGGAAATACTAATAAAATAACAAAGTTAAGATATTGTTGAAAAAGTTGGAAGTCAATGACAATAAAACAGAGTGTTCATTCTCTTTGCTCCTCAATTAAACTGCTCAGAAATTTCCTCTAATAGAGTATTCAACATTTTAAGTTCTAATTGTGTATTCCCATACAAGAATGTGAGTTCTGTAGGAATAGAAAATATATTTTATTTTCTTTCTTGTCTGGCAGTACCTAATACACTTTTGTGGATGATGAATGGATAAATGGATAAATAGAAGGATGAATGCATAAATAAATTAGTAAGAATACACTATATGGAAGGAAAGCTATGACAAACAAAGACAATATATTAAAAAACAGAGACATCACTTTGCCAACAAAGATCCATATAGTCAAAGCTATGGTTTTTCCAGTAGTCATATATGGATGTGAGAGTTGGACCATAAAGAAGTCTGAGAGCTAAAAAATTGATGCTTTCAAAGTGTGATCATGGAGAAGACTCTTGAGAGTCCCTTGGACTGCAAAGAGATCAAATCAAACAATCTTGAAGGAAATCAACTTTGAATATTCATTGGAAGGACTGATGTTGAAGCTCAAACACCAACACTTTGCCCACCTGATGTGAAGAGTGGACTCATTGGCAAAGATCCTAATGCTGGGAAAGATTGAAGACAAAAGAGAAGAGGGCAACAGAGGATGAGATCGTTGGATGGCATCACCAACTCAATGGACATGACCTTGAGCAAACTCTGGGAGGTAGTTAAGGATATGAAAGCCTTGTGTGTTGCATTTCATGGAATCATAAAAAGTCGGACATGATTTAGCGACTGAACAGCAGTGCTATATTACAAAAGTATGGGTCCTAAAGGAAAAAAGTACTGACATATAGGGAGGTATAATGGTGGAAAAATACTGGGAAGTCCACTGCATAGACTGTTTTCCTTAATGAATTAGAAAAATGAGAAAATGAGTATTTTCTATTAATGAGAGGTTCTTTAGATAAGGAGAATTAACAGGAAAATTGCAAATTGAGATCAGTGTCCGTATAAAAGGTAGAAAGTCATCATGATGAAAGAACTGGCATATGATGAGGAATGTGGCTGAATTTTCAATAGGTCATAGGTTTGAAACACATATGTGTGTATATATAGCAGAAAGATGTAACTAATGCCCAGGAGAGTTTGTGTGGACACATGAGTGAACGAACCAGGTACCTCAGCAATAGGTTTCAAAGCTAAAGCACAGTGAAAGGGGGAAAAATTTAGATGCAGGTAGTGTTTGGTTTATATCAGAGATTGACAATCCTGCTCTAAAACAGGTAAAATAGCAAGTATTTTAGGATTTGCAGGCCCTACTCAGCTTTGCTGTTACAGCGTGAAAAAGTCATGAGCAATTCATAAATCAATGATGAGTCTATGTTCCAATAAAACTTTATTTTGTGGATACTGGCATTTGGATATTTAATGTGTAATATTACTTTGATTTTTGTTTAAATATTTATAAATGCAAAAACTATTTGTAACCTGTAAAAAATAAAAAAGAACAAGTGATACATCATTGACTTTGACCTATATGCTTTGATAGGTATATTCATATATATGTTTCTATATAATTTATTCACTTCTATATCATACATATGGGGCTTTCCAGGTTGCTCAGTGGTAAAGAATCCACCTGCCAAGCAGGAGAAGTGAGTTTGATGCCTGGCTCAGGAAGATCCCCTGGAGAAGGGAATGTCAACCCACTCCAGTATTCTTGCTGGGGAAATCCCATGGACAGAGGAGCCTGGATGGCTACAGCCCACAGGGTCACAAAGAGTTGGACACAACTTAGCAACTAAAAAAGAGAGCAGCACATACTGCATACATACACATCTCTCTGTAATGGCGAGTTACAATCTGTAAGAATAAAGTAGTAGTAATTTAAGAGTTTAATTATCAGAGTGATTAAAGGTAAAAATTCTGCCCTAATGGCTATAAATGATTGATCCTGGGTTTTCCTAAATGACTGAATGAAAGATGATCTTCCAGAGATGGAAGTGCTGTTTCAGCTGAACAATTAGAATGAAAGGGGAAATGAAGTGTTCAAACTTAAGTATGCTGGAAAACTAGTCAAATAGTTTCAAATATGAGCCTTGAAATTTTATTTCCTTATCCTAAAATAAATGTGTCATGTACATGTATGTTGAGTTTAACTTATTTATGTTTTGTTTTTTTTTTAGGAGTGGAAAAGAATAAGATCCGTCTACAAATTTTGTTAGAATACAGCATCTGTGTAAATAGTGCTTGTAAGTAACTGTGTATTTTAAATATTTAATTTGTTATATCCACAACATACTCCCAACCAAAGATAATATCTTTGATAATTGCATAATTTATTCTCTCAAAAGTTTGGGCCCTCGGGTAATGTACCATGTCCTCACAGAAGGTCACTAGGAGACAGAATTTTCAATAGGTCATAGGTTTGAGAAAACATAAACTCAAATTCTAGGGTCTCAAATAAGGCCTTGGACTTGGTGAGACAATAGAATGAAATAACACAAATTTAAGGCACAATCCAGAGTAAGGCATTGATGCCAAAATATTCAACATCAAACAAAAGCAACCATACCATCGGTGTGCTAGGTGCAGAGAAAGAGGATTTTATACAATGATCCTAAAGATGAGTATTATTATTCTCCATTTTATAGATAGTGAATAGCAGAGCTGGGACATGAACCAGACTTTAGCGCTATATAAGGTAAGCCCCTGAACTTGAGGTAAACAAGAATCTTGGTTTCTGAAGGACAGAGACATCCAAATGGTCAGAAGGGCAGTGCTAAATGGAATTAGGATTATAGATTTGGGTATTTAAGTCAGTCAAATTCAACCCCAAGGTTTATTAGTATGAACTTTGGGAGAAGCTACTTATCTTGATGAAATGGAGATAAAATTACCAGAGGTAAAAAGTGGTTATTATGAGCATTTGTTTTAAAGCTGTATGTAAAGCACAAAATATATTGCCAGATGTTTGGATTGTTTTCATTAAAGGAAAGCTATTACTTGGCTTCAGATCAGATGAAACTAGGGCCCTGAACTAACCTTATCAGCAAGGGAAAAAGAGCTTTGCAAATCAAACCCTATTATACCAGCAACATTTTCCTTTACCTGTTGTTTTTTACTCTAAATACTTTCCTTCAGAGTCTGGACATAGCATTTTGTGCTCTTACATATTCTTCAAATATGTGTATATTTGTTCCTGTAACTGACCTGGTTCATTGTTAGTAGTAACCATGAATTGTATAATGAACTTAAATCAAGTATGAAGATGGAAAAGCCCACAGATGGTAACTTTTTCAGAATTCATTTTTTAATTGTGTCACATCAGTCTTGAAACTAAGCTCTTAAACAGTAAACTTGAGGGCTGTAGGCACTCTACATCTGTAGGGTAACCACATCCTTTCTAATTCTCGCATCTCCACTTTATCATCACACTTCACTTAGCCAGTTCCAGATGCTTCTGTTGAAAGATGCTCTTGCTACAGTATACCTCAAAGCTCTGGTGAGCCGCAGTCTGAAAATGAATAGTTTACCTTAAAATAAAATCACCATGTAGTTACATTATAGGCTGATTCTCTCAGTACAAAAACACCATTCTGGATTTAGGAAATGGGCAGTGGGGAGGGTAAGAGGAAGATACAAGTGTAAGAGTGTCGCATCACTCACAGTGGCCAGTGGTACATGTGAGGCTGCAGAGAAAAAAATAAATCTGTGATTCAGGAAGATACTAGGGTGAGGCCCAATAGTGAAGGAATAAAAGTGAAAGTGAAAGTCTCTCAGTCATGTCTGACCCTTTGCAATCCCATGGACTGTAGCCTGCCAGACTTCTCTGTCTGTGGAATTCTCCAGGCAAGAATACTGGAGTGGATGATAGCTGTTCCCCTCTCCAAGAGATCTTCTCATCCCAGGGATCAAACCCAGGTCACTCACATTGCAGGTGGATCCCTTACCATCTGAATTACCAGGGAAGGGTTCCTTAATATCACAGAGACTTAGAATTTGACAGATATTTGCATAATATATAATTTGGAGAAGTAGAGGAATAATTATATTGAACTATCTAGTTTTTTTTCTTTTATGAATGCGAAATAGTAGATCAAAAGAAGAAATTTATGCAACTGTGTCATGTATTCCTTCTTCTATTCTTGTCTTTTTCAAACATTTTTCTTTCTATTCTCTTTTCACCCTTACCTTACTTGCCATGCAAAGAGGTTTGGCTCAAAGAGTAAAGAATCTGCCTGAAATGCAGGAGACCTAGTTTTGATCCCTGGGTTAGGAAGATCCCCTGGAGAAGGAAATATCTACCCACTCCAGTATTCTTGCCTAGAGAATTCCATGGACAGAGGAGCCTGTGGCAGGATACAGACAATTGGGTCACAAGAGTCGGACACAACTGAGAGACTAACACTTTCACTTTCACTTGTTATTTTCCATATCATCTTTGATTCATTTGTTCTTCTACTCTCTTTCTTATGAACTTTATCTCTTTTCTCTAGGTCATCAGATTATAGCTAAAGATGTATCTTGAGGGGTTTATTTCCAATTCTATTGTTGGCTTATGTCATAACCTGGAACAAACTTCAACATTTCATGGATGCGCTTGAGTATCAGAGCTGAAAGGAAACTTTAAGATTATTTACTTTAATATTTTTTAAAATTTTACTGAAAGAGAAGAGATCAAATTAAAGCTTAGAGAGGTGAAGAAAATTGCCAGGTGTTAAGACATTTGTCAGTAACAAAATCAACTGAAGTCAGACATCCCAACTCATTTCAGAACTTATGAGTAAGTCCTTCAGCTCCAAGTTGCATGAAAACCTGTGGGAAAGTATTGATTTTTATTTTTTATTTTTTTCTTTAAAGTAGGATATTTTAAAGACCAGAATTGGTATAGGCAGATCTATATGGGAAGCCAAGTTATAATTACACTTTGTGTGTTGGTGATATTATTAGATGAAAAGGTTTAAAGAAAGTCAAATGCTAAATGAATCCAGGTTAATATACCTTTACCAATACAATAATGAAAACAACCCCCATATACATATACTTTTATATGCTGCCATACTGCAAAAGGGCTCACAGAGACATATCAGAGACAAATTAACTTTTAAAATTTAAATATGATCAAAGTGGGTGAGGGAATTTTTCAATGTGAGAGCAGAAAGACATATGTTATAGTTAACTCTTCACCATCCAAATGTAATCAGAGAAAAGGGGATAGATTTGTCAGTGACAACAGGAACAAAGACTAGTGCTCAGCAGTCTTCTGAGAACTGAGAGAATTTGTGGTAATCAAGGTTAGAATAGAGCCCCAAAGCAACATGTGAGGTCTGTTCTGTACAAATAACCCCTGTGTGTCTCCAACAAGAAAAAGCAGACTTCTGTCCATCTTCACTGATGTTGGATCATTCTTCCTCTCTCAGCATGGGAGCACTTTTCCCAGGGTGAGAACACCATTTCTCCCTTTCCATCACAGTCCACTCATTCTTCACTGCACTTTCAGGACTATTGTTATCAAAAAGTCAATTTTATAAATGTGTAAAAATGATAGACGGAATCCCTTCAGACTAGATGGTACAAGCTTAAGCACAATATGTTGTTGCTGTTCAATCTCTTCAGTCTTGTATAATTTTTTGCAACACCATAGACTACAGCATACAAGAATTCCCTGTCCTTCACTATCTTCCAGAGTTTTCTCAAATTCAAGTCTATTGAGTTGATGATGCTGTCTAATTTCCCAACTCATTTCAGAACTTATGAGTAAGTCCTTCAGCTCCAAGTTGCATGAAAACCTGTGGGAAAGTATTGATTTTTATTTTTTATTTTTTTCTTTAAAGTAGGATATTTTAAAGACCAGAATTGGTATAGGCAGATCTATATGGGAAGCCAAGTTATAATTACACTTTGTGTGTTGGTGATATTATTAGATGAAAAGGTTTAAAGAAAGTCAAATGCTAAATGAATCCAGGTTAATATACCTTTACCAATACAATAATGAAAACAACCCCCATATACATATACTTTTATATGCTGCCATACTGCAAAAGGGCTCACAGAGACATATCAGAGACAAATTAACTTTTAAAATTTAAATATGATCAAAGTGGGTGAGGGAATTTTTCAATGTGAGAGCAGAAAGACATATGTTATAGTTAACTCTTCACCATCCAAATGTAATCAGAGAAAAGGGGATAGATTTGTCAGTGACAACAGGAACAAAGACTAGTGCTCAGCAGTCTTCTGAGAACTGAGAGAATTTGTGGTAATCAAGGTTAGAATAGAGCCCCAAAGCAACATGTGAGGTCTGTTCTGTACAAATAATCCCTGTGTGTCTCCAACAAGAAAAAGTAGACTTCTGTCCATCTTCACTGATGTTGGATCATTCTTCCTCTCAGCATGGGAGCACTTTTCCCAGGGTGAGAACACCATTTCTCCCTTTCCATCACAGTCCACTCATTCTTCACTGCACTTTCAGGACTATTGTTATCAAAAAGTCAATTTTATAAATGTGTAAAAATGATAGATGGAATCCCTTCAGACTAGATGGTACAAGCTTAAGCACAATATGTTGTTGCTGTTCAATCTCTTCAGTCTTGTATAATTCTTTGCAACACCATAGACTACAGCATACAAGAATTCCCTGTCCTTCACTATCTTCCAGAGTTTTCTCAAATTCAAGTCTATTGAGTTGATGATGCTGTCTAATGATCTTATCCTCTGTCATCTTCTTCTACTCTTGCTTCAGTCTTTCCAGCATCAGGGTCTTTCCTAATAAGTCAGTTCTTAGCAAAAGTGTAGGTGGCCAAGGCATTGGAGCTTCAGCTTCAGTATCAGTCCTTCCATTGAATATCTAGGGTTGATTTTCTTTAAGATTGACTGGTTTGATTTCTTTGCTGTTCAAGGGACTCTCAAGAGTCTTCTCTAGCACCACAATTCAAAAGCATCAATTCTTCAGTGCTCAGTCTTTATGGTTCAACTCACACATCCATATATGACTACTGGAGAAACCATAGCATTGACTACAGACGTTTGTTGGTAAAGTATATCAGTCCTTCCATTGAATATCTAGGGTTGATTTTCTTTAAGATTGACTGGTTTGATTTCTTTGCTGTTCAAGGAACTCTCAAGAGTCTTCCCTAGCACCACAATTCAAAAGCATCAGTTCTTCAGTGCTCAGTCTTTATGGTTCAACTCACACATCCATATATGACTACTGGAGAAACCATAGCACTGACTACAGACATTTGTTGGTAAAGTGATCTCTCTGCTTTGACATGCAGTCTATATTTATCATAACCTTCCTTCCAAGGAACAAGCATCTCTTTTTTCCTGACTGCAGTCACTGTTTTCAGTGATTTTGGAGCCTATAGAAATAAATCTGTCAGTGCTCCTACTTTTTCCCCTTTTATGTGCCGTGAAGTGAATGAAGTGATTTTGTTGTTGTTGTTGTTTGTTTCATTTTTTAAATTAGTTTCAAGCAAGCTTTTTCAATCTCCTCTTTCACCCTCATGAAGAGGTTCTCTAGCTCCTCTTCACTTTCTGCTATTAGAGTGGTATCATATCTCTCCTGGCAATCTTGATTCCAGATGGTGATTCATCTAACCCAGCATTTTGCATGATGTACTCAGCATATAAGTTAACTAAGCAGTGCAACAATATATAGCCCTATCATATTCCTTTCTCAGTTTGGGACTAGTCCATTGTTCCATGCCCAGTTCAAAGTGCTGGTTCTTGACTTGAATACAGGTTTCTTAGGAGACAAGTGAAGTGGTCTGATATTCCCATCTCTTTAAGAGTTTTATACAGTTTGTTGTGAGCCACATACTCAAAGAGCTTAGTATAATCAATGAAGCAGAAGTATACATTTGTCTGGAACTCCCTTGCTTTCTCCATGATCCAGCGGATGTTGACAATTTGACATTAGCCTCTTCAAAATCCAGGTTTTACATCTGGAAGTTCTTGGTTCATGTACTGGTGAAGTCTAGCTTGAAGGATTTTGAGCATAACCTTGCTGGCATGTGAAATGAGTGCAATTGTATGGTAGTCTGAACATTCTTTGGCACTGCCCTTCTTTGGAACTGGAATGAAAACTAACTTCTTCCAGTCCTATGGCCACTGCTGAATTTTCCAAATTTGCTGATGTATTGAGTCCGGCACTTAAATATCATCATCTGTTAGGATTTGGAATAGCTCAGCTGGTATTCCATCACCTCTACTAACTTTGTCCATTTTGCTATTTACTAAGGCCCACTTTCTGAAAGAGATGGGAATAGCAGACCACCTGACCTGCCTCTTGAGAAACCTATATGCAGGTCAGGAAGCAACACTTAGAACTGGACATGGAACAACAGACTGGTTCCAAATAGGAAAAAGAGTATGTCAAGGCTGTATATTGTCACCCTGCTTATTTAACTTCTATGAAGAGTGCATCATGAGAAACGCTGGGCTGGAAACAAGCTGGAATCAAGATTTCTGGGAGAAATATCAATAACCTCAGATATGCAGATGACACCACCCTTATGGTAGAGAGTGAAGAGGAACTAAAAAACCTCTTGATGAAAATGAAAGAGGAGAGTGAAAAGGTTGATTTAAAGCTTAACATTCAGAAAACTAAGATCATGACAGTTGGACCCATCATTTCATGGGAAATAGATGGGGAAACAGTGGAAACAGTGTCAGATTTTATTTTTTTGGGCTCCAAAATCACTGCAGATGGTGATTGCAGCCATGAAACTAAAAGATACTTACTCCTTGGAAGGAACTTTATGACCAACCTAGATAGCATATTAAAAAGCAGAGACATCACTTTGCCAACAAAGGTCCATCTAGATGGTCAAGGCTATGGTTTTTCCAGTAGTCATGTATCGATGTGAGAGTTGGACTGTGAAGAAAGCTGAGTGCCGAAGAATTGCTGCTTTTGAACTGTGGTGTTGGAGAAGACTCTTGAGAGTCCCAACTAGTCCATTCTGAAGGAGATCAGTCCTGGGTATTCATTAGAAGGTCTTATGCTGAAACTGAAACTACAGTACTTTGGCCACCTCATGTGAAGAGTTGACTCACTGGAAAAGACCCTGATGCTGGGACGGATTGAGGGCAGAAGGAGAAGGAGAAGATGAGATGGCTGGATGGCTTCACCAACTAGATTTACATGACTTTGGGTACACTCTGAGAGTTGGTGATGGACAGGGAGGCCTGGAGTGCTGTGATCCATGGGGTTACAAAGAATTGGACACAACTGAATGACTGAACTGAAGCCCACTTGACTTCACACTCTAGGATATCTAGTTCCAGGTGTGTGACCACACCATTGTGGTTATCTGGGGCATAAAGACCTTGTTTGTATAGTTTTTCTGTATATTCTTGCCACCTCTTCTCAATCTTCTCTGCTTCTGTAAGGTCATTACTGTTTCTCTTCTGAAGATATCCTTATATAACTCCAATTTCTTGAAGAGACCTCTGGTCTTTTCCATTCTATTGTTTTCCTCTATTTCTTTGTATTGTTCAGTTATGAAGGCCTTCTTACTTCTCCTTGCTATTCTCTGGATGCAAGTGTATATATTTTTCCCTTTCTCCCTTGCCTTTTGATTCTCTCCTTCCTCAGTCATTTGTAAAGCCTCATCAGACAACCACTTTGTCTTCTTGTATTTCTTTTTCTTAGGGATAATTTTAGTCACCACTTCCTCTGTAATATTAGAAACCTCTATCAATAATTCTTCAGGCACTCTATCTTCCAGATCAAATTTCTTAAATTTATTTGTCACTTCCACTGTATAATCAGAAGGGAGTTGATTTAGATCATACTTGAATGGCCTAGTGGTTTTCCTACTTTCTTAAATTTAACTCAGAATTTTGTAGTAAGGAATTCATGATCACATCAGCTTCAGGTCTTGTTTTTGCTGACTGTATAGAGCTTCTTCATCTTCAAATGCAAAGAATATAATCAGTCTGATTTCAATATTGACCATTTTGTGATGTCCATGTGTAGAGTCATCTCTTGGGTTGTTGGAAGAGAGTGTTTGCTATGATCAATGTGTTCTCTTGGAAAACTCTGTTAATCTTTGCCTTGCTTCATTTTGTACTCCAAGGCCTAACCTGCCTGTTACTCCAGGTATCCCTTGACTTCCTACTTTGCATTCTAATCCCCTATGATGAAAAGGACTTTTTTTTTTTTTTTGGTTTTAGTTCTAGAAGGTCTTGTAGGTCCTCACAGAATCGTCCAACTTCAGTTTCTTTAACATCTTTGATTGGGAGATATATTTGGATTACTGTGATGTTGAATGCTTTGTCTTGGAAACAAACCAAGATCATTCTGTCATTTTTGAGACTGTACCTAACTGTTGCATTTTGGACTCTTTTGTTGACTATGAGGCTACTCTATTTCTTCTAAGGGATTATTGCCCACAGTAGTAGATATAGTGGTCAACTGAATTAAATTCGCCCATTCTGGTCCATTTTAATTCGTTTATTTCTAAGATGTCTATGTTCATTCTTGCCATCTCCTGCTTGGCAACATCCAATTTACCTTGACTCATGGACCTAACATTCCAGATTTCTATGCAATATTGTTTTTTACATCGTTGGACTTTTCTTTCACTACCTTATGTAAACACTACTGAGCACAGTTTCTGCTTTGGCCCAACCTCTTCATTCTTTCTGGAGTTATTGGTAATTGCCCTCTGCTCTTCTCTGTAACATACGGAACAGCTTTCAATCTGGGGAAGCTCATCTTCCAGGGTTATATATTTTTGCCTTTTTCTACTGTTCATGGAGTTCTTGTAAAAAAATAAGGGAATGGTTTTCCATTTCCTCTACCAATGAATCATGTTTTGTCAGAACTCTCCTCTATGACTTGTCTGTCTTGGGTGGCCCTGCACTGTGTAGCTCATACCTTCATTGAGTTATGCAAGCCCATTCACCAGGACAAGACTGTGATCCATGAAGGGGAAGCACAGTAATAAATAACAAATAATCTTTTCTCTTATGTGCACTCCAATTAAAAAAAAATAAGCTTTTCAATTGCAAAGTAAGATGTGAGCAGAATTGTTATAAGAAAAAGATGTAAACAGTTAATTATAGTTCAGTTAAGTTCAGTCACTACGTCATGTCCGACTCTTTGCAACCGCATGAACTGCAGCACTCCAGGTATCCCTGTCCATCACCAACTGCCAGAGTCTATCCAAACCCATGTCCATTGATTCAGTGATGCCATCCGACCATCTCATCCTCTGTCATCCCCTTCTCCTCTTGCCCTCAATCTTTTCCAGCATCAGAGATACCCACAGGATTAGTCAAAACCTTCAAAATTCTGTTGCAGCTCAACTTCTCCCTATGACTAGTTTTGCTTACTCCAGTCTCTCATAGGTGTGATCCCCAAAGCATTCCCTAATAAACTTCCTGAATGCAAATAGCTATCTCAGATTCAGCTTCTAAGTTAACCCAACTTGCAAGAGTCTGTGTGTGTGTGTTTGTATACTACTTGTGTACTGTAGTGATTCTTTTTTCAAATTAGTTTTTATTGGAGTACAGTTGATTTACAAATTTGGGCTAGTTCCTGTTGTATAGCAAAGTGAATCAGTTATACAAGAACATATCTCCATTCATTTTTAGATTATTTTCCCATATAGGTCATTACAGAGTATCGAGTAGTTCCCTTTGCTATACAGTAGATTGTTATTTGCTATCTGTTTTGTTTATAGTAATGTGTATATAGCAATCACAGTCTTCCAATTTATGCCTCCCCCACTTCTCTCTTGGTAACCACAAGTTTGTATTCTACATCTGGGTCTATTTCTATTTTGTAAATAAGTTCATTTACATCATTTTTTTCAGATTCCACATATAATGATATTATATGATATTTATCTTTCTCTGACTTGCTTCACTCAGTATGACAATCTCTAGGTCCATTTATGTCACTACAAATGTCATTATTTTTTTTATGGCTGATTAATAGTCCATTGTATATATGTGCCAAATCTTCTTTCCAAAGAAGACATAGAAATGGCCAAAAAGCATGTGAAAAGATACTCAGTGTAACTAATTAGAGTAATGAAAATTGAAACTACAAAGAGTTGTCACTTCACACTGGTCATAAATCTACACCCTGGTCAAAAATTCTACAAATAATGAGTGCTGGAGAGGGTGTGGAAAATAGGGACCCCTCCTACACTGTTGGTAGGAATGTAAATTGGGAGAACAACATAGAGGTTCCTTGAAAAACTAAAAATAGAACTTCCATATGATGTGTCAGCCCCACTTCTGGGAACATATCCAGAAAAAAGATAAATTTATTTCAGTGTTCACCGCAGCACTGTTTATAATAGTCAAGACAAGGAAGCCACTGAAATGTCAACCTATGGATAGATGTGGTGATTCTTCATTTGGTTGTTGATGTTTTAGATCAATTTTGGAAATATTTATAGCATTAAATATTCAGTATTTCCTCTGCTGTTTCCTTCTGTTATCAAACTAGAAATAAAAATATACATACAATAACATTTCTATCATTTCCATATATGGATGTGAGAGTTGGATCATAAGAAGGTTGAGCATTGCAGAACCGATGCTTTTGAACTGTGGTGTTGAAGACTCTTTGGAGTCCCTTGGACTGCAAAGAGATCAAACCAGGCAATCTTAAAGAAAATCAATCCTGAATATTCACTAAAGGGACTAATGCTGAAACTGAAGCTCCAATATTTTGGTTACCTGATGCAAAGAACCAACTCACTGGAAAAAACTCTGATGCTGAGAAAGACTGAAGGCAGGAGGAGAAAGGGATGACAGAGACAAGAAGGTTGTATGGCATCACTGACTCAGTGGTCATGAGTTTGAGCAAGCTCCAGGAGATGGTAAAGGACAGAGAAGCCTGACGTGCTGCAGCCCATGGAGTCACAAAGAGTCAGACACGACTGAGCAACTGACAGCAGCTCTGTNTGAGTTTGAGTAAGTTCCAGGAGATGGTAAAGGACAGAGAAGCCTGACGTGCTGCAGCCCATGGAGTCACAAAGAGTCAGACACGACTGAGCAACTGACAGCAGCTCTGTTCAGTTCTGTTCAGTTCAGTTCTGTTCAGTCGCTCAGTCATGTCCAACTCTTTGTGATGTCATGAATCGCAGCACACCAGGCTTCCCTGTCCATCACCAACTCCAGGAGTTCACTCAGACTCACGTCCATCGAGTCAGTGATACCATCCAGCCATCTTGTCCTCTGTCATCCCCTTCTCCTCCTGCCCCCAGTCCCTCCCAGCATCAGAGCCTTTTCCAATGAGTCAACTCTTCACATAAGGAGGCCAAAGTATTGGAGTTTCAGCTTTAGCATCAGCCCTTCCAATGAACACCCAGGACTGATCTCCTTTAGAATGGGCTGGTTGTATCTCCTTGCAGTCCAAGGGACTCTCAAGAGTCTTATACAACACCACAGTTCAAAAGCAGCAATTCTTCGGCACTCAGCTTTCTTCACAGTCCAACTCTCACATCTCTACATGACTACTGGAAAAACCATAGCCTTGACCAGATGGACCTTTGTTGGCAAAGCAAAGTCTATGTTTTTTAATATGTTATCTAGGTTGGCCATAATTTTCCTTCCAAGGAGTAAGCGTCTTTTCATTTTATGGATGCAATCACAAGCTGAAGTGATTTTGGAGCCCCAAAAAATAGTTTGACACTGTTTTCACTGTTTCCACATCTACTTCCCATGGAGTGATGGGACCAGATGCCATGATCTTCATTTTCTGAATGTTGAGCTTTAAGCCAACTTTTTCACTCTCCACTTTCACTTTTTCATCAAAAGGCTTTTTAGTTCCTCTTCACTTTCTGCCATAAGGGTGGTGTCATCTGCATATCTGAGGTTATTGCTATTTCTCCTGGCAATCTTGATTCCAGCTTGTGTT
This sequence comes from Oreotragus oreotragus, assembly GCA_006410675.1. Lineage (NCBI taxonomy): Eukaryota > Metazoa > Chordata > Mammalia > Artiodactyla > Bovidae > Oreotragus > Oreotragus oreotragus. Next base: position 225,384 of record SJYX01009828.1, read on the forward strand.
TCTTCCAGCCCAGCATTTCTCACGATGTACTCTGCATATGAGTTAAATAAGATAATATACAGCTTTGACATACTCCTTTTCCTATTTGGAACCAGTCTGTTGTTCAATGTCCAGTTCTAACTGTTGCTTTTTGACCTGCATATAGGTTTCTCAAGAGACAGGTCAGGTGGTCTGGTAGTCCCATCTCTTATAGAATTTTCCACAGTTTATTTTGATCCACACAGTCAAAGGCTTTAGCATAGTCAATAAAGCAAAAATAGATGTTTTTCTGAGAGTCTTTTTTTTCTGAAACTCCAGTGGATATTGACAGTTTGATCTCTGGTTCCTCTGCCTTTTCTAACACCAGCTTGAATATCTTTCATTTTATTCCCTGTGCTTCAGTCTAGATAGTTTCTGTTCACATATGTTCCAGTTTGATAATCTTGTACATACCTGTATCCAATTCTAAAAGCAGTCATCTAGGGACTTTCCTTGTGGTCTAGTGGCTAAGACTCAATGCTCCCTGTGTAGCAGGGCTGGGTTTGATCTCTGTTCAGCAAACTAGATCTACTGATCTAAGCAAACTAGATTTAACTGATATCTGGTCAGCAACTAAGATTTTGCATGCCCAACTGGAAAAAACAATCTCACATGCCTCGACTAAGACCTGGTACAAATAATTAACTGAATAAAAATAGATATTAAGTATCTATTAGGAAAAAAATTTTGTTCACAAACATACAAAAAGCTAGTTTTTTTCAACTGTGTTCTCCCAAAGTTATGTTTTAGATTATGATAGGTCAACAGTGCAGAAACTAGAAAGAAAACATGTATCCAAAATTAAATTTTTTTTTTAGGCCAATGTCTTTCTGAGATATATGGAGATTCAAATATAATATTGAATGACAGAAAACAGAGACAGTAGAATGAAAATAAGATGAAACAGAAATAAGGAAACTAAGTCTTAGGAGAATGGAGAATTAAAATGAAAGAGAGGTACAGGAAGGGCTTATGGAAGACAAGCAGAGATTCGGTCAGTTGTGTCTAACTCTTTGAGACCCCACAGACTATAGCTTGACAGGCTTCTGTGTATGGAATTCTCGAGGCAAGAATACTGAAGTGGGTTGCCCTTCCCTCCTCCGGATCTTCCTGACTCAGGTATTGAACCCATGTCTCTTAATGTCTCCCACATTGGCAAGGAAGTTATTTACTACTAGTGCCACCTGGGAAGCCATGTATATAATTGAATAATGTATAATAGAACAAAGAAATAAACTGCNAAAAAAAAAATAAGCTTTTCAATTGCAAAGTAAGATGTGAGCAGAATTGTTATAAGAAAAAGATGTAAACAGTTAATTATAGTTCAGTTAAGTTCAGTCACTACGTCATGTCCGACTCTTTGCAACCGCATGAACTGCAGCACTCCAGGTATCCCTGTCCATCACCAACTGCCAGAGTCTATCCAAACCCATGTCCATTGATTCAGTGATGCCATCCGACCATCTCATCCTCTGTCATCCCCTTCTCCTCTTGCCCTCAATCTTTTCCAGCATCAGAGATACCCACAGGATTAGTCAAAACCTTCAAAATTCTGTTGCAGCTCAACTTCTCCCTATGACTAGTTTTGCTTACTCCAGTCTCTCATAGGTGTTGATCCCCAAAGCATTCCCTAATAAACTTCCTGAATGCAAATAGCTATCTCAGATTCAGCTTCTAAGTTAACCCAACTTGCAAGAGTCTTTGTGTGTGTGTTTNTTGCAGCTCAACTTCTCCCTATGACTAGTTTTGCTTACTCCAGTCTCTCATAGGTGTTGATCCCCAAAGCATTCCCTAATAAACTTCCTGAATGCAAATAGCTATCTCAGATTCAGCTTCTAAGTTAACCCAACTTGCAAGAGTCTTTGTGTGTGTGTTTGTATACTACTTGTGGACTGTAGTGATTCTTTTTTTAAATTAGTTTTTATTGGATTATAGTTGATTTACAAATTTGGGCTAGTTCCTGTTGTACAGCAAAGTGAATCAGTTATACAAGAACATATCTCCATTCATTTTTAGATTATTTTCCCATATAGGTCATTACAGAGTATTGAGTAGTTCCCTCTGCTATACAGTAGATTGTCATTTGCTATCTGTTTTGTTTATAGTAATGTGTATATAGCAATCACACTTTTCCAATTTATGCCTCCCCCACTTCTCTCTTGGTAACCATAAGTTTGTATTCTACATCTGTGTCTATTTCTATTTATATTTTGTAAAAAAGTTCATTTATATCATTTTTTTTAGGTTCCACATATAATGATATTATATGATATTTATCTGTCTCTGACTTGCTTCACTCAGTATGACAATCTCTAGGTACATCTATGTCACCACAAATGTCATTTTTTTTATTTTTATGGCTGATTAATATTTAATTGTATATATGTGCCAAATCTTCTTTCCAAAGAAGACATAGAGATGGCCAAAAAGCATGTGAAAAGATACTCAGTGTAACTAATTAGAGCAATGCAAATTGAAACTACAAAGAGTTGTCACTTCACACTGGTCAGAAATCTACACCCTGGTCAAAAAATCTACAAATAATGAGTGCTGGAGAGGGTGTGGAAAATAGGGACCCCTCCTACACTGTTGGTAGGAATGT
>SJYX01009829.1:0-11452 GCA_006410675.1 Oreotragus oreotragus
AGCAGCAGCAGCAGCAGCAAGAGTTGACAACCTTCAGCTCCACCCCACCCCCACATCCTCAGGTTCAGAGTCAGAGGCACCTCATCTGTTTTCAAAGGCCCATTATGCATCCACACTTGATTTCAGGGTGCACGCCAAACCTTTCACATGGCAGCCCTCAGATTTTCCAGAACTTGATCATTAATGGAGGCTTAAGAATGAAAAATGTTTCTTGCTCTAATGGGACCTCAAGAGCATTTGTTGCTGTGTAGTTCAGTCATTAAGTCATGCCCAACTCTGCGACCCCATGAACTGCAGCACACCCGGCTCCTCTGTCCTCTACTGGCTCCTGGAGTTTGCTCAGATTCAGGTCTATTGAGTTCAAGAGCATATAGAGATGGCTGAATCAATTAGACTAGCTAAAGTCAGTATCTGTATAGCTATTTGTTACATTTATGCTAATACTTATTCACTTTGTATTCATATTCATATTCATTCAAAGTGACAAAAGATACTTTGTCAAATGTAGTCACTTTGACACTGACCTTGAAAGATCATGCTCATATGGAGAAATTACATCATTTATAAGCATCATGCAAATTGAAACTAATGTCTGGGTTTACACGTATTATCAGCACAACTGTAAGTCATGCATAAAGCTACATGTGAGTGTGCTCAGTTGCTAGGTCATGTGCCCCTCTTTGTGACCTTGTGGAAATGTAGCCCGCCAGGTTCCTCTATCCCTGGGATTTCCCAGGCAAGAATACTGGAGCCAGGTTGCCATTTCCTTCTGCAGCTGATCTTAACAACTCAGGGATGGAACCTGTGTCTCCTGCGTTGCAAGCAGATTCTTTTTTTTTTTGTATTTATTTATTTTTTTACACGAACTCCCAAACATGAACCCCCCTCCCACCTCCCACCCCNAGCCCACCAGGTTCCTCTATCCCTGGGATTTCCCAGGCAAGAATACTGGAGCCAGGTTGCCATTTCCTTCTGCAGCTGATCTTACCAACTCAGGGATGGAACCTGTGTCTCCTGCATTGCAAGCAGATTCTTAACCACTGAGCCACCTGGGAAGGCCAACATGAAGCTACACTAGTTGCTAATTTGCATTTTCTGAACAAATTCCCTTTTTAACTTTTCATGTGATTTTGAGTATGCTGGAAAGATTGATTTTCCTTCTGATGAAAACATACATCTTTTCTTAAGGAGGTTTGAGATCCAGGGATTACATTCAATTCCTCATTTCCTGTGTCTCACATTGAAAACATTTTGAAGATCCAGACTTTAGAGCTCGGAACTGGANGAAAGATTGATTTTCCTTCTGATGAAAACATACATCTTTTCTTAAGGAGGTTTGAGATCCAGGGATTACATTTAATTCCTCATTTCCTGTGTCTCACGTTGAAAACATTTTGAAGATCCAGACTTTAGAGCTCGGAACTGGAGAGCCCACAAGACATGGCACATATTGTTCATTTCGCCATTAATTTCTGTGCTTTGTGTTTGACTGGGATGCTAGGGAGAGCCCTCACCATCTTTGCTGAGAAATGTGGTTGTAAAGGTCAAAACAAAACTATACCACTTGCCACATGGTTCACAGGATATGACCTTTGATTTCTTGTTATTTGTAGCTGTTTTTACTTGTTTCATTCCAGTTCCCGGGAGATCTACCTGCAACATTGTTGAAGTAAATCAACTCACATCTTCAGCAGTCTTATACCAGGGTTCTTACTTTGTTCCTGGACCTGATTTTTCTCTGCTCTCCCTCCTTGCCTCGATTTGATCTCAGCTTCCAAGTGCCAGTACCAGTACTTTGCCCAGTGATTGGAGTATTTCCTTTAAACCTCATCCTAGAATCCAGGGCCCTACTGGCTACTGCTAGACTTTCCTGAGGCTGACGTTGTTCTTTCCTGGTCTTCCATCATGTCCAAGTTTCCCATTCTTCCTTCAGAGTACCTGTTAAAGTTTGACTCATATTGTCCAAAAGATATGTTCGAACCCTAATCACTCATTCCTCAGAATGTGACTTTATTTGGAAATAGAGTTACTGCAGATGTAATTAAAATGAATGAGTTCACACTGGAGTGGGGTAAGCTCTTAATCCAATACGTCTGGTGTCCTTATGGAAAGACAGAAGACGTGGAGGCAAAGAAGAAGACCGTGTAGCAAAGGCAGAGGCTGAGCTTGGAATCACGCACTTGCAAGTGAGGGAGCCAAGGATTGCCAGCAAACCTTCAGAAGCTAGGAGGAGGCAAAGAGGGATGCCCCTGCAGGTTCAAGAGGACACATGGCCCTGCTGGCACCTTGATTTGGGCTTTCTGACCTTCTTTACTATTAGATGAGAAATTCCTGTTATTTTTAAGCCACCCAGCTTGTGGCACTTTGTTATGACAGCCCTAGGGAACTAATACAGAGCCTCACCAGAAGCCTTGTTCTAAATCCTTTCTTCTCCCTCTGGATTTACCTGGAAAGTAACCAGTCACTGCCCAGTCCCACAGGACCTTTCACTTGCCATAGACGGAACCTCTCATATCAGCACCACAGGCCCCATTGCTTCTCCTGGCTTGGCTTGTAGTCTAGTCATCTAGCTCATCAGACTCTAAGGTCCAACCTTATCCCAGAGCAAACAAGTGCTTCTTAGCTGCTGACGTTGTTATAGACTAAAGCCAGAATGCAGCTTCTGCTCTTCTCAGACGATGGCGATCCGCGTTACGCGCTGAAGGCGCCCCCACTTCTCAAAGTCATATGTTGAAGTCCAAGCCCCAGTGTGATGGTGTTCAGAAATGGGGCCTTTGGGAGACAGTAAGGGTTAGACAAGATCATGGGGGTGGAGCCCTCATTCCCTTTGTTAATAAGAAGAGACACCAGAGACCTTGATCTCTCTTCCTCCCAATGCCCACCATGTAGACAGCATGTACACATGACTCCCAATGCCCACCATGTACACAGCATGTACACACGACTCCCAATGCCCACCATGTACACAGCACGTACACACGACTCCCAATGCCCACCATGCACACAGCACGTACACACGACTCTCAATGCCAACCATGTACACAGCATGTACACATGAACAAGAGATCATGTGAGCACACAGCCACGATGGTGGCCACTTACAGTCGAAGGGAAGCCTCACAATGGAACCTACTTTGAAGTGAAAGTGAAAATGTTAGTCACTCACAGTTAGACTTACTGTACATTATGTGTGTGTATATATATATATACACACACACACATACATACGTACCTATATATGTGTGTGTGTGTTAGTCTCTCAGTAGTGTCTGACTCCTTGCAACCTCATGGACTGTAACCCGTGAGGTTCCTCTGTCTATGGGATTCTCCAGTAAGAATACTGGAGTGGGTAGCCATTCCCTTCTCCAGGGGATCTTCCTGACCCAGGGATCAAACCCGGGACTCCACATTGCGGTTAGATTCTTTATCATTTGAGCCACTAGGGAAGGCCTGAAACCTACCTTGCCAGTACCGTATTCTTGGACATATTAGCTTCCAGAACTATGACAAGTGCATTTCTGTTCCAGCTGCTCAGCCTGTGCTATTTTCTGACAAATACAGGGCATGTGTTTGTGCTCTGATTTTCAAGACTGTATGCTTCAAACCCAGCCAACACAACACAGACTGCCACTGGCTTCACTCACTCTGTTAGTTTTCTAGGGAGCTGCCACAACAAATTACCATACTCTTGATTACTTCAAACAATAAAAATGTATTTTTTCACAGTTCTAGAGGCCAGATGTCTAAAATTAAAGTGCTAGCAAGCCCATGCTCCCTCCGAAGGCTCAAGGGGAGTATCTCTCTTTGTCTCTTCCAGCTTCTGGTGGACCCAGGCATCTTTGGCTTGTAGCTACATAGCTCTAATCAATGCCTTCATCCTCATATGGCTCTCTTCTTCTCTCTTTTATATTATTCTGTTTTATTTTATTTTACTCTATTTTATTTAATGTTGGACACTGCCTCCATCTTTTTTTTTTTTCTTGATCATGCCACATGGCATGTGGGACTTTACTTCTTCGACCAGGGACTGAACCCACATCCCCTGTATTAGAAGCCTGGAGTCTTAACCACTAGACTGCCAAGAAAGTCCCTCCTGGGGACTTTTATCAGGACATTTACCATTAGCTTCAGAACCCATCCAGATAATACAGAATGATCTTATCTGTGATTTTTAATTACAACTGCAAAGACTCTTTCTTAACAAGGTTCCAATGTGGACATATCTTTGGAGGGATCAGATTTAGCCCACGATAGATGACTGAGTAACCTAGGAAAAAACCCACAATGATAAATTATATTAGAAACAAAACTGGCAAAAGAAAATTCAAAAATGATGTATGTGGGTTTCAGGCTATCACCTCATACTTTGCGTTCGTGAAGATTTAAGCCATTGGACTTTCCATCTGGCTGGAAAGAAAATAACTGCAAGGCTACTGGGCTAGAAACTTAGTATTTAATTTCCTACCTAGTGACAGCCTAAATTACAAAAGATTGCAAGGCATTTTGTGTACCCTTGCCTTCCCTGCTTTGCTGCAATTTAACTTTGGCAATTTACATTTACAGTGTTCAGCCAATTAAAAGTCTCTTATCAACTTAAGGCATTTATAGCGGAAAGGCAACACACAATTAAAGTTCTATCAGCTAGTCAGCTCCCATATGTGCTCTAGTGCTGACTGTCAATCTGTTTCCACAATTTCTTTTCATACCAGAGGCCTTTTCCTGTGGTTGATCAGTCTGTCTGCAAAGTGAGGGCTTAGTGGAGAGAGCTGTACAGTTAGCACAAATGGCAAAGGAGGGAGAAATAATGGAGCCAGACAAAGCGAAACAAAGGATCCTAGCAGAAGCATTCCACACTCATGATCAATAAGTGTTGCATTGTATTTACTAAGCTTAATCCTTCCTTATGACAGCCACCATATATCAGGGAGGTATGGAAAAATTAGTAACCTTATCTTATACATAATTAAACTAACAACAGGTTACAGAGAATTAAACAATGAGAGAACTAGCTAACCTACTTTTTCAAGACCCTACAATTTATAAGGGCTTCCCAGGTGGCTCAGCGGTAAAGAATCAGTCCGCCAATGCAGGAGACACAGATTCGATCTCTGGGTCAGGAAGAACCCCTGGAAGAGGAAAAAGGCAATCCACTCCAGCATTCTTGCCTGGAAAATCCCATGGATAGAGGAGCCTGGCAGGCTCCATGGGGTCACAAAGAGCTGGACACTTTATAAGTGTTCCACCAAAATAAACCAGGTATTTACATACATAAATAAATTTATTTATATAACTTTATTTAAATGAAATAGATGAAAATGTAGACAGTTTTATCTATAAAGACACTCCCCAAAGGGGGTATGTTTCCAAAACATTTTAAGCAAAGGAAGCATCATTTAAGTAAGCTTAGAGCTGCCAAAAGGAGGTAACCTAAAAATAGCACTGGTTAGGTTGAAGTTTGCTAAAAATAAGTTTGGGTTCTTACAAGAATATTATCAGTCTTTGACAATCCTTTTTTAAATGGAGGGGAAAAAAAGCAGTTATAAAGAAAAAATGACAAACTTCTGTTTGATGGCATCTGGCAAGCAAGGGTTTTGACTGAGATAGGAAAGACATCCAAATGTGTAAATTGAAGATCAAAGTCAGCACTGTTGGTCTTGAGATTGATTTTGACTTGGGCCAAGAGCTTGACATTTAGTGAGCTTGAAAAGCCAAAAATGATTAAAAAAAAAAAAATCAAAGGAAGAGAGAAATCTGGATAATCAGATCAGTTCATCCATGCTGTCTACAGCTTGCTTTCCAATTTCATTTAGCACACAGCCTAAGCTACCGACAAACTTCTCTGTGGATGCAACAGGATTCCCAAGAACTGGGTGTCTACAATATTTGCTTTGCATGAACACTTGAATCAAGACACTAAAGGCACACACACACACACACACACACACACACACGTTTCCCTGTTCAGTCTCTCAAAACATGATCCAATGTCTCCAGCTCCTCTCAAAAGTCTTTCAAAGGTGCTCCAAAATTCCTTTCCTTGAAAAGTATACCTCCAGCTTCTGATTCTTTGAAGTAATAACTGGGAGGAATCATGAAGAGTAGCATCCCATACAGGCTCAGTCGCTCCAGTTGTGTCCATTCTTGGCGACCCGATGGACTCTAACCCTCCAGTCTCCTCTGTCCACGTGACCCTCCAGGTGAGAATACTGGAGTGAATTGTCACAGCCTCTTCCAGGGAGTCTTCCCAATCCAGGGATTAAACTTGTATCTCCTGCATCTCCTGCACTGTAGGCAGATTCTTTACCACTGAGCCACTCGGGAAGCCCCAGCATCCCATATAAGTAAATAAAATTTCCAGCAAGTGGTATCTATACTTCTTCACTGAATAGTCTTTTAGAAAAATGCATACTGCCTATGTAACCCCATTGGTAGTTGGTTACATAGACATATGGTTACATAATATTGCCTTCAGACTTGTACGTGATCTGCTGCATTGGTTATGCACTGCGCAACTCCAAGGAGCACCATGCTTGTAGACCACAGCATAACAGATGCCTCTGGGAAATTCAGGTAGTCTGACTCCAACCCCTTGTTTCCTTCCACACATAACTTAGCAGCTCAGAAACCCCCTTTTCCAGTAATGTAGACTTTCTGAGGTATGTTGGTTGTCTGTTTATATAAAAATTGCTGTAACAATGCAGTTTCTGATAACAGAATTTATAATAGTCCTGATACACACAAGCAAATATTTGAATGTTCCTATTTTCATGGAAGGGTTCGCTCACCCACTACTGCTCTATCCTTACTTTGCAGTTTCATTACCAGATTTCTTTGTTGCTGTTCAGTCACTCAGCTGTGTCTGACCCTTTGTGACCCCATGGATTGCAGCACTCCAGGCTTCTCTGACCTTCCCCATCTCCCACAGCTTGCTCAAACTCAGGTCCACTGAGTTGGTGATGCCATCCACCCATCTCATCCTCTGTCATCTCCTTCTCCTCCTGCCTTCAATCTTTCCCAGCATCAGGATATTTTCTAGTGAGTTGGCTCTTTACATTAGGTGGCCAAAGAATTGGAACTTCAGCTTCAGCATCAGTCTTTCCAGTGAATACTCAGGATTGATTTCCTTTAGGTTGGACTGGTTGGATCTCCTTGCAGTCCAAGGGACTCTCACAAGTCTTCTCCAACACCACAGTTCAAAAGCATCAATTCCTTGGAGCTCAGCCTTCTTTATGGTCCAACTGTCACATCCATACATGTGACAAAACCATAACTTTGACTATATGGGCCTTTTTTTGGCAAAGAAATGCCTCTGCATTTTAATGCACTGTCCAGGTTTATCATAGCTTTTCTTCCAAGAAGCAAGAGTCTTTTAATTTCATAGCTGCAGTTATCATCTGCAGTGATTTTGGAGCCCAAGAAAATAAAGTCTATCACTGTTTCCATTGTTTCCCCATGTATTTGCCATGAAGTGATAAGACTAGATGCCATGATCTTAGTTTTCTGAATGTTGAGTTTTAAGGCAGCTTGTTCACTCTCCTCTTTCATGGTCATCAAGAGGCTCTTTAGTTCCCCTTCACTTACTTTCTGCCATAAGGGTGGTGTCTTCTGCATATCTGAGGTTACTGATATTTCTCCCAGCAATCTTGATTGCAGCCTGTGCTTCTTCCAGCCCGTCATTTCTCATGGTGTACTCTGCATGTAATTTAAATAAACAGGTTGACAATATACAGCCTTGACTTACTCCTTTCTCAATTTGGAACCAGTCTATTGTTCCACTTTGGTTCTAACTGTTTCTTCTTGACCTGCATACAGATTTCTCAGGAGGCAGGTCCGGTGGTCTGGTATTTCCATCTCTTTAAGAATTTCCATAGTTTGTTGTGATACACCTAGCTAAAGGCTTTAGCATAGTCAATGAAGCAGAAGTAGATGTTTTTCTGGAATTCTCTTGCTCTTTCTATGATCCAACAGATCTTAGAACAGACAGACTTCTAGTGACTGTCAATCCAATATCTTGTAACATGGAGAGTGTTCCATACTTTTTGTTCTTCACTCTCTCCTTTATTACACTTTCTTGAAAGTTCATTGCTTATAGGAGAAATACCTGCAATTTCTCATAGAATAGAAAATATTTTTGCAAACTGCATAAATTTCAAGTTACCTTGTATCTCCTGAAAACTCTGAAACATATCTGTCTTCAACTCTTCCACACCCTGCAAGTGTACACTCAATTTTTACCTTCTCTCAGGGATCACATAGCTATCCAAGGTATTTATGTATTACATTAGTTAGCCACTACTGCAGTAAAACTCCATAAGAAATGACCTGAAAGTCTCGGTGACCTATAACACTTATTTTTCTCACCCGTGGGGCTGGGGGACAGCTGAGATGGTTCTGCTTCACGCTGTGAGTCGGGGTCAGGTCTGGTCCATGTGGCTTCTCATCCTGGGATCAGCAGTTTCTCTGGGCACATTCTTTTCCACCATATGGCAGAAGCCCAAGCAAGCAAATCCAGCTGAGCAAACACATTTAAACCTTCCAATTGGACATGAGTTCCACCCAACTTCATTGGCCCAAAGCAAGGTGACAGCAGTAGAATGGAGAAGTACACTCGGTTTCAAAAGGGAGCCAGAGAAAAGTGAAAGTGTTAGTCACTCAGTTGTGTCTGCTTTCTGTGNTGAGCAAACACATTTAAACCTTCTGATTGGACATGAGTTCCACCCAACTTCATTGGCCCAAAGCAAGGTGACAGCAGTAGAATGGAGAAGTACACTCGGTTTCAAAAGGGAGCCAGAGAAAAGTGAAAGTGTTAGTCACTCAGTTGTGTCTGCTTTCTGTGACCCCATGGACTATAACCCACCAGATTCCTCTGTCCATGGGATTCTCCAGCAAGAATACTTGAGTGGGTTGCCATTTCCTCTTCTGGGGGTATTCCAGACCCAGGAATGAAACCTGGGTCTCCTGCATTGCAGGCAGGTTCTCTACCATCTGAGCCACCAGGGAAGCCCCTGCAACATCATAAGGCAAAGGGCTGTGATCACTGTGGTAGTTCTGTTCGGGGCAGGAAGTGAAAAACAATCCACTGTGAGCAGTAAACCAGTGTGGACAATAATCCAGCTCCACAGGAGTGGGATTGCTGGATCATGTGGTAACTCTGTTTTTAGTTTTTAAGGAAACTCTATACTGTACAACATACTGGCTACACTTTTCCACTCTGTTAATATTTTTCTTCTTCTTCTTTGCAAATGACTTCTATCAAATAATCCCTCTGATGGAATCTTAAATCTTTTCTGTCATTTACAGGAATTGAAGTTGATTGGACTGGATATTCCACACTTTGCTGCAGACCTTCCACTGAACCGATGTAAAAATCGTTACACAAACATCCTACCATGTAAGACGGTCAATAATGCTGATCCCGCTCTTGTCTTCCAAAGGCTGAAGGGCTGTTATGGCAGATGAATCAGTTCCACCAACCTCTAGCCAGGCCAGGAATGATCTGTATCCTCAAGGCCATGTCTGCAATTGCATTGATTGCATTGGTACTTTGATATCATTAGATCTTGTTGTGTGTAGGAAGATTTAATTATCATGCCTTTAAACAAATTGTATCTGAACGGAAAAAAAACTAACCCTTTGACCCTTTGGAGATCAAAACATCTTAGCCAAATAAGGGATAAGATAAATTGTGCTCATAACCTATTTTCAGTCAGTTCATTGACAGTGGAAGGAGGCAAATAGAAAGGCAATGCAAGGTGTGAAAAAAGCTCCTTTCTTACTTCTGGTAAGTTCTGCTGTTCCTTATTATTTTGCAGGAAAAGCAACATTCACAGAAAAAGTAACACAAAGTACTTAATAAGACCACTAAAACACATTCTAATATAAATTTAACATTCTATTCTGCTACACTATAGTGGGGGCTGGGAAACAAGGGAAAAGTGCAAACCTTTACAAAGAGAAGCCTCCTTCATGAGGGTTTTTGACAAAATTAGGTAGGATTAATATGCTTTTGAACTGTGGTGTTGGAGAAGACTCTTGAGAGTCCCTTGGACTGCAAGGAGATCCAGCCAGTCCATTCTGAAGGAGATTGGTCCTGGGTGTTCCTTGGAAGGAATGATGCTAAAGCTGAAACTCCAGTACTTTGGCCACCTCATGCAAAGAGTTGACTCATTGGAAAAGACTTTGATGCTGGGAGGGATTGGGAGCAGGAGGAGAAGGGAACGACAGAGGATGAGATGGCTGGATGGCATCACTAACTCGATGAACGTGAGTTTGAGTGAACTCCGGGAGTTGGTGATGGACAGGGAGGTCTGGCGTGTTGTGATTCATGGGGTCGCAAAGAGTCGGACACGACTGAGTGACTGAACTGAACTGAACTGAATATTATTATGAGCTTCCCTGGTGGCTCAGTGGTAAAGAATCTGCCAGCAATGTAGGAGGTGCAGGAGCCACAGGTTCAATCCCGGGGTCAGGAAGATGCCCTGGAGGAGAGCATGACAACCCACTCCAGTATTCTTGCCTGGAGAATCCCATGGACAGAGGAGCCTGGAAGCCTGCACAGTCCATAGGGTTGCACAGAGTCAGACAAGACTGAAGCGACTTAGCACAGCACAGCACAATATTATCATATAACACTTTACATCTATATGCATTTCAGGATTTATTATCTTCATTTGAAGTCCACTTACAAAAAGCCCATTGACACCGTCTTCTTTTCTCTAGGCTTCCAGAAGTAGTGAATTCTCTGGATATCCCTGAAAGTGAAAGTGAAAGTTGCTCAGTCATGTCCGATTCTGCTACTCCATGGACTGTGGAATTCCCAAGGCCAGATTACTGGAGTGGGTAGCGTTTCCCTTCTCCAGGGCATCTTCCCAACCCAGGGACCAAACCCAGGTCTCCTGCATTGTGGGTGGATTCTTTACCAGCTGAGCCACAAGGGAAGCCCAGAATACTGGAGTGGGTAGCCTATCCCTTCTCCAGTGGATCTTCCCAACCCAGGAATCAAACTGGGGTCCTCTGCATTACAGGCAGATTCTTTACCAACTGAGCTATCAGGGAAGACTTGAGTGAAATGGAAATCCTAGGTTTAGGTTACATTCGAAAGCCTTCACACAACCTACCAGATATTTTAGTTCCTGTACATATTCTCCACAATTCCCTGCAAAACCTAGAGACCACTCTTTTAAGAAAAGGAGGGTTGGTGGGGAGGAAATAGTGGTTGGTATGTCCTTTTCATTATATGGGACTGGAATGCTAAAGTAGGAAGTCAAGAAACACCTGGAGTAACAGGCAAATTTGGCCTTGGAATGCGGAATGAAGCAGGGCAAAGACTAATAGAGTTTTGCCAAGAAAATGCACTGGTCATAGCAAACACCCTCTTCCAGCAACACAAGAGAAGACTCTACACATGGACATCACCAGATGGTCAACACCGAAATCAGATTGATTATATTCT
>SJYX01009830.1:0-13060 GCA_006410675.1 Oreotragus oreotragus
TCCAGGCAAGAACACTGGAGTGGGTTGCCATTTCCTTCTCCAATGCATGAAAGTGAAAAGTGAAAGGGAAGTCACTCAGTCGTGTCTGACTCTTAGCGACCCCATGGACTGCAGCCTACCAAGTTGCTCTGTCTATGGGATTTTCCAGGCAAGAGTACTGGAGTGGGGTGCCATTGTCTTCTTCAAAAGAGGTGATTAAATAAGCATAATTCCTGCTCTTTTGGTGCCAGTGGTGGAGACAGAGGAGAGAAAGTACCAGGAGATCACATTGGTGGTGAGGATGTGGAAATCAAAGATGGCTTCTCAGAGAAGGTGATATGGAAGTGGAGCCCTAGATATCCAGGAAGATGGATGGAATTGGTATGCAGATGTGTTCAAGCATGAGTGAGTGTGTGTGTGCATGAATGTTCCATTCTAGGAGGAGATGGAAACTGACAGTCGCCAATGTAATTAGTGTATTGAGTCAGGGAGGGTCCCCAGGGCCTGGCCAGCACTAGGCAAGTACAATGGAAAACCACTGGAGATTTTGTGAAAGATTATTCTATCTTCTGTGTGGAGAACAGATTGGAAAGGCAGGAATAAAAGTAGAGACAGTTGAGAGGTAATAAGGAGGAGTGGTGGTGGCTTGGACTTGTGCCATAGGTCAAAGGCCAGTGGCGTATGTTGGGCACAGGTCTGTATTGTTCACTGTCCATGTAACATTCCCATCCTCTCTTTCAGGGCCCCTTAAATGAAACAAATCTCAAACTGAATTCATGTTCTTTCCCACCTCAGTTAATGGTTTCATTACTCACCTACTTCTCAAATTTAAGACCTCAAAGCCATCCTTGAATGCCTCCTTTTCCTAAACTCATTGTATCTGTTCAAACATTGAGTTATCATTTCTATTCCACAGGGTTTCAAATCTTTTTTTTTTCCTTTCCTTTTGCCCTGATTCATACCTTCACAATTTCTTGCTGTGATTATTACAATGAACTAAGCAGTCTTTGATGATTGCTTTGGGAAGGACTCTTCTTTTTTAAATTAAATAAAAAAGATGATATAGTCTTACTTAGATGTTTCAGAGTGTCCCCTCAGCTGCCTTCCCTTCAAATTTTCTTCCTTTCATAGATTAATCACCATCACCTGCTTGCTATTTGCATTTCCAGACACACATATGCACACTTTTTTACCTTCCTTTCCTGTATCATTTCTTTTCCCTTTCTGTTTCACAAAGCAAAATATTCTACATACATTTTTCTGTGACTTGCTTTTTAAAAAAATTTAATATGCCTTGGAAATCTTTCAGTATTAGTATTTATAATTCTGCTTCATTCTTTTTGGCATTTGCTTAATATTCATGCACAATCTACATGCATGCATGTGTGTGTGCTAAGTCGCTTCATGTGTCCGACTCTGTGCAACCCCATGGACTGTAGCCCACCAGGCTTCTCTGTCCATGGGATAATCCAGGCAAGAGTACTGGAGTAGGTTGCCATATTCTCCTCCAGGGGGATTTTCTCTACCCAGGGGCTGAATCCATGTTTCTTATGTCTCATGCATTGCCAGGCAGTTCTTTACCACTAAGCCACCTGGGAAGCCCAATATTCATGTATATGGAGGTGCTAATACTTATTTAGTCAGTTCTCTATCATTAGACCAGAGAAGGCAATGGCACCCCACTCCAGTACTCTTGCCTGGAAAATTCCATGGATGGAGGAGCCTGGTAAGCTGCAGTCCATGGGATCACTAAGAGTCGGACATGACTGAGCAACTTCACTTTTACTTTTCATTTTTATGCATTGGAGAAGGAAATGGCAACCCACTTCGGTATTCTTGCCTGAAGAATCCCAGGGACGAGGGAGCCTTGTGGGCTGCCGTCTATGGGGTTGCACAGAGTCAGACATGACTGAACTGACTTAGCAGCAGCAGCAGCTATTGTTAGACATGTAGATAGTTTCCAATTTATCCCAGTAAAATAATGAACATTCTTCTACACATGTATTTCCATTTGGGCAAATATTTTTGCCTGTGAGTACAGTAAGTTTTTGCTAATATTAATCTTTTCCTGTGATACTTGTGGGACCTAGAGAACAGTGATCAATTCTATTGATGAAGGTGACTTTTTCACTGCTGGCTACAAAGTGAGTCCTCTTACTTAACTGTAAAGGAGGACATTTACTGTCATATACCCTTTTACAAGTTAAGAAACATTTCCTATAACCTTAGTTTTCAAAATCTTTCAAATTAGTTTCCAGTATCTAGTGAGTAAATACATATTTTTTGCATTATTCTGTTAATGTGGTGAGTCATTTATCTTTGTAAAATGTATATCTCATCTTCTTAATTAAAATCTCTCTGTCGCTTGCTTTTGCTTATGGAATTCAATCCACATGAATTCCATACGACACCCAGATTTTCACGATTTGACTTCAGTTTAGCTCTTGAGCTTCACCTCTTGCCCCTCCAGTATTCCAGCCTCATAAAACAACTTGTTTCCCCCATACAAGTTGCAACTCTGGCCTTAGATCAAAGGCCATTTTCCCACTCTGGGCCTCTTCTGTCCACTCCATCTTGGCCTGGAATAGCTCTGTTGTCCCGTTGCTCAGTTCTGCCTGACTCTGCGACTCTATGGACTGCAACATACCAGGCTGCTCTGTCCTCCACTGTCTCCTAGAGTTTTCTTAAAATCGAGTCCCTTGGGATGGAGAGTCCATTAACTCTGTTAGCTTTCAAGAACTTCGGGCAGCTGTTCCCTCCTGTCTCTCTGGTGAGGCAGAGTTAATGTCACTCCTCAGGGTCTCCACAGCCCCGTCGGCCTCTCTTTGTGTTCATCAGTTCAATCCATGCTGAGTGAGAACCTGCCAGATGCATGTTGCTGGAGCTCCTGCAAACCTAACATGAATTCAATGGTTCCTGCTTTCAAGAAATCATTCTCCAGAGAAGGTTTACATGGCCATGCACTGTGGAAAAGGAGGTCAGCTGGCTTTCCCCAAAATGTCCCTGGGTAAAGAGCCTGTGACAAACATTTACTATGTGAAAATGGAAGAATCAAGGTGGCCGGAGGACACGGGGGTGTATGACAGAGCAAAAGAGAGTGCTTAGGAGGGTGACCTGTGGTCCTGTCATATGTGGTTGGTGATTAAGAATGTGACTTCAGAGAGGCACATTTTGAACTCTGTTCTATTTAAAAATCCCTTGATGATTGTTCTTTCTGTGAACTGGCATGTATGACATAGCCCACCCAAAGTCTTTACAGGCTGTTCCCTAGATCAGAGGGACCCATGAATTCTGTTTTATATTGCTTTTTCTCTAACACTAATTGCAGAAGGATTTCAATAAGAGAATCAACTTTAATGAGAGCCATGAATAATTATTAAGTTAAAATATTGTATGACCAAATGTCACCAGGACATTTCCAAACAGAAAGCTAAACTGAACACTTCCACATGCTCCCACCTATAATTAAAGCACATGGATTTGTTAAAAAGAATGAGGGAAAATGAATGTATCAACAAATATTTTCTGAGGACTCAATTACTTGCCTTGTCCTGTGGAAGGTACTGTGGATTGTGAAAGAGGTACAGGGTGATTTTACAAAAGGAACTTGTGATCCAGTTGAGAAGGAAAAGTGGCTCCATTTTAAAAAGAAAGAAAGAAAAAAATCATGTTCAATAAGGCGCTAATGGCATAGTGAGAGATTGGTGGTGGCTGGAGTTATCAAGAAAGGCTTCACAGAAAGTGTGGGATTTTTGTTTTCTGGGTCCTGAAAGACTGTCCAGATCTGGGTAGGTGGAAGAGTGGAGGGTGTTCAAGCAAAGAGCCAGAGTGAGAAACACTTTGAAGGTGGGAGTGGGCATGGCATTAGACTAGGGGCTGGCCAGAGTCAGAGGGATGGTGAGATGTCAGCTGCCATCTCTAGCTCTTAGAGTCAGGATACCCCCTGTTTAAGGGAGGGACCATTCTAACGCTGGTCCTTGTTGGATTACACATGATGACTTCCCTCCATGTGGTTGACGTTTGCAGGTCGGATCTTCATTATTAGGTTACAGAGCTTGAGGGAGCTGGAGAAATGTTTCCTTTGCTTTCTTCTCTCCAACTTAAACATTTCTCACTCAATCAGCAGTCCCAATCTCATGATATCTTGGATTCTATTTGTTTATGTCTTAGTTTGTTAACTACTTTTAAGAGATGTTCCTCATGTGAAAAATTTGGTGGAATTGCTTGGATTAGTGTATATTCTATTTTTATAGTTTTTGTCCTGTCCTAAGGATAATTTAGAAGTGGACATTTAGAACTGGATAAGTTAGAACTAGAAATGGAACAACAGACTGGTTCCAAATCAGGAAAGGAGTACATCAAGGCTATATATTGTCACCCTGCTTATTTAACTTACATGCAGAGTACATCATGAGAAATGCTGGACTGGATGAAGCACAAGCTGGAATCAAGATTGATGGGAGAAATATCAATAACTCAGATATGCAGATGACACCACCATTATGGAAGAAAGTGAAGAAGAACTAAAGAGCCTCTTGATGAAAGTGAAACAGGAGAGTGAAAAAGTTGGCTTAAAACTCAACATTCAGAAAACTAAGATCATAGCATCTGATCCCATCACTTCATGGCAAAAAGATGGGGAAACCATGGAAACAGTGACAGATTTTATTTTGGGGGCTCCAAAATCACTGCAGATGGTGATTGCAGCCATGAAATTAAAAGACACTTGCTCCTTGGAAGAAAAGTTATGACCAACCTAGATAGCTCTTTAAAAAGCAGAGACATTACTTTGCCAGCAAAGGTCTATCTAGTGGAAGCTATGGTTTTTCCAGTAGTCATGTATGGATGTGAGAGTTGGACTATAAAGAAAGCTGAGTGCCAAAGAATGGATGCTTTTGAACCGTGGTGTTGGAGAAGACTCTTGAGAGTCCCTTGGACAGCAAAGAGACGCAACCAGTCAGTCCTAAAGGAAATCAGTCCTGAATATTCATTGGAAGGACTGATGCTAAAGCTGAAAGTCCAATACTTTGGCCACCTGATGCAAAGAACTTACTCATTGGAAAAGACCCTGATGCTGGGAAAGATTAAAGGTGGGAAGAGAAGGAGACGACAGAAGATGATATGGTTTATGGCATCACCGACTCAACGGAAATGAATCTGAGTAGACTCTGGGAGTTGGTGATGGACAGGGAGGCCTGGAGTGCTGCAGTCCATGGGGTTGCAGAATCGGACATGACTGAGTGGCTGAACTGAACTGAAGGATAATTTGGGCCTTAGTTCATATGCCTCCATGACAGGCAAATTCACATTTGTCTAAGATACAGCTGCTCTGTTTTCCAAGAAAGGATGATAGGGCTTTCTTTGTGGATTATTCGTTATAATCTACAAACAGATGATTTTCAGAATCACAGTTCCTTTTATCAAAAGACTCAGTGCAGACTCATCTCTGCCCTCCTATCTTCCTCCTATAGGCCATACAACTATTGTGAACTTCCAACCATCAAACTTGGTCAGCAAAACTCAGAATCATAATTAAGAAGGAGAGCAGAATCATCACTGAAAATAACACTACCCATAAAATAAAGCGAATGTCCCCCAGCAGAATGGTGGAATAAGTTGTGGTGTATTAATACCACACAGTAACATGCAGACGTTTAAAACAGTGAGTTAGAGTTTTATTATAATTGACTGGATTTCATAAGGCATTGTTGGATGAGAAGAGCATAGTGTAGCTGCATGTGTATTATGAACTAATTTTTGTAACAGAAATAAGTACAGAAATGCTTGTATATACCCACAGTTATAGATAGAGGCTTCTACAGCTCACTCCAAGCAATGGATGGGTTACTGTGCTGAAAATCAGCTGTTGCAGCTGCTGCTAAGTCGCTTCAGTCGTATCCGACTATGCGTGACCCCAGGGACGGCAGCCCACCAGGCTCCCCGTCCCTGGGATTCTCCAGGCAAGAACACTGGAGTGGGTTGCCATTTCCTTCTCCAATGCATGAAAGTGAAAAGTGAAAGTGAAGTCACTCAGTCGTGTCTGACTCTTCATGACCCCATGGACTGCAGCCTACCAGGCTCCTCCATCCATGGGATTAACCAGGCAAGAGTACTGGAGTGGGGTGCCATTGCCTTCTCCAGAAAATCAGCAAAGATATACACAACTGAGCAACATAATCAACTATCGAGTTGGATAGACATCTGTAGAGTCCTCTATGAAACCACGACAGAATAAACATTCTTATCAAGTACTCATGGAATATCTACTAAGATAGGCCACAGCTCAAGCCATAAAGCAAGCAAACCTAACCAAGTTTAAAATAATTGAAATCATACAAAATATGTTCTCTGACCGCAATGAATTCAAATTAGACATTGATAAGGAAAGACAATAGAAAAATATACAAACACTTGAAAATTAAGCAACATCCCTATAAATAATCCCTGGGACAAAGGACAAAAATTGCAAAGGAAATTCAAAAATACATAGAATTGAATGAAAATGAAACTACATCATATCAACATATGTGCGACACAGCTAGAGTAGTACCAAGAGGGAAATTTATAGCAACAAATGCTTACTTTGGAAAAGAGAAAATTTCTCCAAGCAGTGACGCAAGTATCTAGCTCAAGACACTAAAAAAGAACAAAATAAAGCCAAATCAAGTAGCAGGAAGGAAATAACAAACATAAGAGCAGAAATCAATGTAATGAAAAACAAAATCAATAGGAAAAAAATCATGAAACAAAAATCTGATTCTGTGGAAAAAATAATCAGTAAGATGGATAAGCCTAACAAGATTGACAAGTATCCAAAGAAAGAAGATACAAGTCACCATCCCTAGGAATGCGAAGGGGCTGTTTCAAGGGATCCGGTTGCCATGACAAGGCTTCTGAGATGTCTTGGCCAGGTTCTCAGTTGTCAGTGTCCAGATGCTGGGCTGGCAGCCGCTCACTAAGAGCCAGGACGGTGAGGCAGGCTCCAGGCAAAACGGAGTGTGGCAAGGAATGGAAGACAAAGCCAGACATCCAGATACAGTCTGATTCAATAATATAGAGGCCCGGGGCTGAGATTAGAGCGCAAGGCCCAGTGGGTCCACAGAAGAAGCCTGGCCGGGCTGAGAATGTGGCTGTTGGCGCTAGGCCTATAAAGGTTCAGCTACACAGAGAGGAGCTAAGGAGACTTCAGGGGCCATCTTGTCCAATAATCTTCTTATTTATTTTTTTCAGGTGGGGCTGGGAAGTAAAGAAAACCAATTCTACAGGCAAGAGAATGTATCTTCTGAGACCAAACAGCTAGTTCAGTGTCAGACTGAATGGAGTCTTTGTAGGCTAAAGAGGGCCGGTCAGCTTCGCCTCCATACATTAGCTATAACGTGGCTTTAGCTGTCATACCCGTAGGTATTTTGGGAATATTTCTTCCCTCTTTTCCTTTGGCTTTGAATAGCAGATGTGGCCTATTGCGTTGCCTGTGATTTTCAGATGAAATGAAGCACAGTGGTTTACTTTTAACCAAACCCCAGTCATACTTCCTCTCTCTGACTCAGCTTCCTCGTCGTAAATGAGATGGATGACACATGCCGCCAGCTAACATTTACAAAGACATCCTGGCTTTTTTTTTTTTTTTTTTGATGAAAGCCTATATGGCATTTGTATTAATATAATTTTCTCTGTTAGATGAAAGATTAAATGAGAATTGTCACACTAGCTAAGGAAATATAGATGTAGGATGCCTATGGAACCAAATGGCTAATTTCTTCCTTGTGTGGGAGCTGAAAAAAATCTAATAAAAGAAACAGGGAAACCGAAAGTGGGTCGTTACCTCTCTCAACACTCAACCCTTTTATTCCCACCAGACCGTCCTGCAGCGTGCTCCTCTTTATGTGCGCTTTTTTTTTTTTTAAACTGCACCGGAAACATATTTCTGGCTTTATTCTTAACAACAGATACCCTGAGTTCTCTGGACTTAACAACAGGTACCCCCGGTGGCTCAGATGGTGAAGAAACTGCCTGCAATGCAGGAGACCTGGGTTCAGTCCCTCGGTCGGGCAGATCCCCTAAAGAAGGAAATGGCAATCCATTTCAGTATTCTTGCCTAGAGAATTCCGTAGACAGAGAAGCCTGGTGGGCTACGAAGGGGTTGCAAAGAGTCAGACACGACTGAGTGACTAAGCTAACATTTTCACTTGCGCTTTATTACTCCAAGTTCTCTGAACAGGTGACAACTGTACTTAACTCTCAATCATCCATTCCCCAGGGTGATGCCCACCAGGAGAAGGTTCATCGGAGCCTTAAGTCCCTTGTCTGAAGTGGGGATGACTACAGCACCGTCTCATAGGGCTGGTCAGAAAGAGTGCAGTCAATGAACATTAGTAGGGCAATTGGATCAGCGCCTAGCAGGTGACAGAGGCTTCCTGAAAGCTTGCTGTTTGAGCCATCTGTGTCCCTATTATTGAATCCGGAGCTCACCTCTCCAAAGTTTCGTGAATCAGGGACGACCTCTGTTTTCAGTCAAAGAGATTGATTATTCATTTGCTTTATTCAAGAAAGAGTACTGTCATATCACAAGATTGTGACTCGAGCTTTGTGTCAGCTCAGCCTCCTAACTCATGTGGATTTGTTCCAGAAGGCAGATGTGATGGTACAGTGCTGTCCTACATGCCCCTGAGGGGAGGTGAGTTTGAGATTTGATGGGATGAAAGCTGGGGAGTGATCATTTGCTCTTCCTGGTCCCCATTTTGGGTTATCAGCTTCACAACTTCTGCAGATTTTCTTTGGGGCTACAGTGTGAACGGCATGGGTTTGTCATGGAGGGTGAGTAGCAAGGTAATTACCAGCAACTGGTTTTGAAAACCAGCCAACTGGTTTTTGCTGCTGGAAAGAAGCAGTGTGGATATTGGAAACAGGTTTCATTGTGGGTGGGTGATGTCTGTAGCTGCAGTGCCCAGCGCCAGTGTTGAAGTTGACGGGTGTTGGTACAGAACTTTCTAGCTGCCCTATAAGCCAGTGCACAGAAGCTGAGCTGTCATAGGGCTTCAGACAGCATGTATCATAATGCCAAGTTATTTTGGTGGATGGATTAGAAATGATTTTCATTTTTTGATGCTTGTCTGTATTTTCCAAATTTTACTACAAGGAACATACATTGTCAGAAAAAAATTGAGCATTCAAAATAAAGTGATTTGAGGATTTTTTTAAAAAGCAGTGATCTTTTATTCTTTTTATTGCCCACATAGTAGACAATGTGACCTTGAGTGTTTAGCTCAATGAACATCATATATATATATATGGAAACACATTACACCTACAGAGCACCTGACAAAGATCTAAAGGACATTCCCAGGCTTCCTGTGTCCCAGCCAGTTAGGAACCTCCCAAATGTACCCACTCTTCTGACTTCTGCCACCACTGATTAGTTTATGTCCATAAACTTTTTTCCCAACCTTGAAACTTCTTATGTTGTACTGGGGTATAGCCGATTAACAATGTTGTGGTAGTTTCAGGTGAACAGCAAAAAATACATGTATCCTTTCTCCCCCCAAAGCCCCCTCCCATCCAGCCTGGCACGTAATATTGAACAGAGTTCCATGTGTTATAAACAGGTCTTTGTTATCCATTTAAAATAGAGCAGTGTGTACATGACCTTCCCAAAGTTCCTAGCTATCCCTTTTCTCCCAGCAGCTATAAGTTCATTTTCTAAGTCTATGAGTCTCTTTCTGTTTTGTAAGTTCATTTATATCATTTCTTTTTAGATTCGGCATCTAAGGGATGTCATATGATATTTCTCTTTCTCTGTCTGAGTTCACTCAGTATAACACTCTCTAGGTCCATCCATGTTGCTGCAAATGGCATTATTTCATTCTTTGTAATGGCTGAGTAATATCCTGTTGTATATATGTTCCACGCCTTCTTTATCCATTCTCTGTTGATGGACGTTTAGGTTGCTCCCATGTCTTGACGATTGTAAACAATGCTGCAGTGAGCATTAGGGTGCATGTATCCTTTCAGACCATGTTTTCTCTGGTTATACGCCCAGCAGTGAGATTGTTGGCTCGTATGTAGCTCTAGTCTTAGCTTTTGAAGGAACCTCCATTCTGTTTTCCACAGTGGCAGTACCAATTTACATTCCCATCAACAGTGTAGGAGGGTCCCCTTTTCTTCACACTGTCTCCAGATTTGTTCCTCGTAGAGAAGTTACTCTTGAACACAAATGTTTGTGGTTGACTCGCTAAGATGGTTGGGCCACAGCTAACTACAGCAATTCTAAAGAATTTTTCAAACCTAAAATTTCTGGAACAGAATTTTGCTTGAATTTAAAGTTGTCACACATTCTGTAAGTCAATGACATTTGAATTCTAATTGATTGTAGGTGTGTAGTGAAGTGATGTGAAGTATTCATCACTCAGTCACGTTAGACTCCTTGCAGACCCATGGACTATAGCCCGCTAGGCTCCTCCGTCCACAGAGTTCTCCAGGCAAGAATACTGGAATGGGTTGCCAAGCCCTTCTCCAGGGAATCTTCTTCACCCAGGGACTGAACCTGGGTCTCCTGCACTGCAGGCAGTTTCTTTACCATGTGAGCCACCAGGGAAGTCAGTTGGTTAGCCCTTGTCTGTGCTCAGGTGCAATGGTCACCACTGGGGATTTGGATGAAAGATGAAGTTCACAGCCTGCCCTGGGCCTTTGGGTTCCCACAGGTTATCGAGTGATGGTTGACCAGGTCACAGATGAGACTCAGGCAAGAGCTCGTTTATAGTATATCTTATATGCCTCACATCTTTAACTCGAATTTCCCAGAGAATACGTCACAAGTGCCAGTTTCCCTATAGAAACTGAAACCCTTCAAGTCACTAGTGATCAGCACCACTAACAACTAAAATCTTAAAAACAGAACCATTGACTATTATTGCAAATCTGAAAGTCTATATACAACCTTACCAAATATGGATAGTTTTAGTTAATGATGTTATCTTCCTTTTATGAAGGCAATGCAAGCAAATTGCAGAAAAAGTAGAAATTAGAGAAAAGTGTAAAGAAGAAAATTAAAATTACAATCACAATTACAATTACAATCACTGTAATCATAATTTTTCATAGTAATTGCGATTACGATTTCCATGATTTTTTTTTAGCCCTTATTTTCACTTATGCAGAATTGAGATCAAGTTCAATGATTCTCCCAATTGTTAAATATTCTTAGAAGGCATGTTTTTTTTGGTTTTTGTTTTTTGGCCATGCCACACAGTTTGCAGGATCTTATTTTCCTGATAAGGGATTGAACCCAGGACTTTGGCACTGGAAGGGAACCTTAACCACTGAACTGCCAGGGAATTCCCTAGAGAACATGTTTTGCTTTTGGCTGCACTGTGGGGCTTGTGGGATCTTAGTTTCCTGCTCAGGGATAGAATCTGGGGGCCTGCTAAGTGAAAGCACCAAGTCTCAACTCCTGGACCAGCAGGGAATTCCTGAAGATATGGTTTTTAATGATTGTATAATATTCTATCTCATTAATGCATTATAACTTAAACACTTTCTTTTTAATATTTATGCTATTTCCAATATTTTTTGCTATAAAAACTTGGGTATTCAATCATTCATACATTTACTCAGTAAATCACACTGAGTTTACACTCAGGCCCTGTACAGGTGCAGAGGGTAGAAACTGGGAATTAAAGAAAACTAGATGTGGTCTCTTACCTCATAGACCTTACATTCCAATGAGGAATCAGAAACTAATAAAATAAACAAGCTAATCAAATAGAGAATTTAAAAATTAATTAAATAATTTAAAAATGCAATCATGCTCAGAAGAGCCAAAATGATCTTGATAGGAAAAAGTTAGAAGACTCAAAGTTTTTGATTTCAAGACAGTATGATACTGGCCTAAGTGTAGAATATAGATCAATGAATATAGATCATATAGAATTGAGAGTCCATATATTTATGGCCAATTTATTTTTGATAAGGATTCCAACATTGTGTCTTTTCAGCAGATGGTGCTCAGACAACTGGATATCCACAGGCAAAGAATGAAGTTGGACCCCTTCCCACATCATATATAAAAATAAACTCACGGTGAATCAAAAACTTACATATAAGGGCTAAAACCATGAAATTCACAGAAAACACACAGCAGTAAATTTTTGTGACCCAAGATTAGGCAGTGGTCTCTTAGCTATATTACCAAAAGCACAAACATCAAAAGAAAAGTGGATACATTTAGCTTCATTAAAATGAAAAAACTTTGTGCTTCAAAGGACACTGCCAAAAAAGTGAAAAGACAACCACAGAATGGGAGAAAATATTTGTGAATCATGTCTGATAAGGGACTGACCTCTAGAATACATAAGGAATTATTATAATTCAATAATAGAGATGAAAATAACTCAATTTAAAAAAATGAGCAAAGGATTTGAACAGCCATTTGTCCAAAAAAAGACATAGATGGTCAGTAATCACATGAAGAGATGCTCAACATCTTTAGTCATTCAGTTCAGTTCAGTTCAGTCACTTAGTCACGTCCAACTCTTTGCGATCCCACGAACCGCAGCACGCCAGGCCTCCCTGTCCATCACCAGCTCTCGGAGTCCACCCAAACCCATGTCCATTGAGCCAATGATGTCATCCAACCATCTCATCCTCTGTCGTCCCCTTCTCCTCCTGCCCTCAATCTTTCCCAGCATCAGGGTCTTTTCAAATGGGTCGTCACCTCGCATGAGGTGGCCAAAGTATTGGAGTTTCAGCTTCAACATCAGTCCTTCCAATGAACACCCAGGACTGATCTCCTTTAGGATGGACTGGTTGGATCTCCTTGTAGTCCAAGGGACTCTCAAGAGTATTCTCCAACACCACAGCTCAAAAGCATCAATTCTTCGGTGCTCAGCTTTCTTTATAGTCCAACTCTCACATCCATAAATGACCACTGGAAAAACCATAGCCTTGACTACATGGACCCTTGTTGGCAAAGTAATGTCTCTGCTTTTTAATATGCTATCTAGGTTGGTCATAACTTTCCTTCCAAGGAGTAAGCATCATTTAATTTCATGGCTCCAATCACCATCTGCAGTGATTTTGGAGCCCC
>SJYX01009830.1:23778-42572 GCA_006410675.1 Oreotragus oreotragus
GATGTTGGCAATTTGATCTCTGGTTCCTCTGCCTGTTCTAAAACCAGCTTGAACATCAGGAAGTTCACGGTTCACATATTGCTGAAGCCTGGCTTGGAGAATTTTGAGCATTACTTTACTAGCATGTGAGATGAGTGCACTTGTGCGGTAGTTTGAGCTTTCTTTGGCATTGCCTTTCTTTGGGATTGGAATGAAAACTGACCTTTTCCAGTCCTGTGGCCGCTGCTGAGTTTTCCACATTTGCTAGCATATTGAATGCAGCACTTTCACAGCATCATCTTCCAGGACTTGAAATAGCTCAACTGGAATTCCATCACCTCCACTAGCTTTGTTCGTAGTGATGCTTTCTAAGGCTCACTTGACTTCACATTCCAGGATGTCTGACTCTAGGTGAGTGATCACACCATCGTGATTATCTTGGTCATGAAGATATTTTTGTACAATTCTTCTATGTATTCTTGCCACCTCTTCTTAATATCTTCTGCTTCTTTTAGGTCCATACCATTTCTGTTCTTTATTGAGCCCATCTTAGAACCTTAGTTCCAGATTATTATTATATTAAGACACAACAACAAGACATTTAGACTTAACGGTTAATTTCATTGATTATTAAATATTGTGTTTTATTTCCCATTTCTTTTTCTAGGATTTAATTCTCACTGAATACAACATCAGGTAATTCTTTCAGAGTTTCCATGCAGTAAACTTTCTGAATCTATGTGTATCTGCAAATGTTTTTTTCCTGTTTCCCTCCGCAATATAGTTTAGCTGGGTGTTGAAGTCTACGTTCAAAAATTATCTTCCTTCAGAATTTTGAAGATGTTGCTCTATTTTCTTTTCTGTATCTGAAGTTGCTGGTGAGAGGTTGCTATCCATATGCTTGTTCTTTTACCTAGGTATTTATGTGTGTATATATATTAAATTGTGCTAAAATATATACAAACATAAAATTCCCCATTTTAACCATTTTAGGTATACAGTTCAGAGGCATCGAGTACATTCACATTTTTATGTCTAACTCTTTTTTTTTTTTAAGTAACTGAATACTCTTCTCCAACACCCAAACTTTTGAGGATTTCCTCTATCATTGTTCTGACATTGTATCAAGACATGGGAGCTTTTGTTCATTTGTTCTTTTAATCTTTTTTTTTTTTTTTTTGACTGCACTATGCAGCTTGTGAGATCTTAATTTGCAGATCCAGGATTGAACCCATGCCCCCTGCAGTGGAAGTGAGGAATCCTAACCAACTGGACCACCAGAGACTTCCCTGTTCTTGGTGGAACATTTCAAAGGAGAAATGGATCTTCTCTATTATCTTTTCTCTATATTCTTATGCCTGCATCTTATATTTGATGGGTACTGAAATATCTGAATCTATCTTCAATGTCTTTTAACTTTTCTTTTATCATCCCAATTCTTTACTTTTATGCTGTTGGTGTTTAGTATGGTTGATCCTACAGTCTCCTTTTGCTCTTTTCATGTACGTAGCAGCAGTGGGTTTTAGGAATTGTGGCCATCTCTAGGTGTGGTCTTGGATATGCTGTCAACCATTGTAATCGCATCCTCCTGTAAGCAGTTAGTTCAGGAACCAGGATGAAGCCTCAGCAGGGCATTCTCTTGGCAACATTCTCTTGATGCTGTGTGTGCTCATCAGGGCTCCAGTATCAGTCCCATGCTTCATGCATGATGTTTGTGACTTCCTTCTTCAGTCCTCCTCTGATTGGCTTTCCTCTTTCAAGGATGCCTTAATGTGGCCCGTCCACTGATACACCCCTTCTTCTGCTTCCCATTGTAATTAGGGATTCACCTATTCTTTCTAACTCTTCTGCCAGTACTGGGGATTTAAATGGAAGTGAGAGGCTGCAGTGTGCATGCAAACAGCCAACATCATCCAAAACCTTTATCAATTTTTAAACAAAAGTTTTTTCCTCATTCATAGTATGAATGCATTTCCTTTTTAATTTCCCTAGTTTTGTTAAACCTAGTTGTATTTTGGGGTGATGCCCACTGTTAGGGAAAGGATATATGTTGCCAGCTCTGCATGTCCATCATAAATTTAATGAGAGCTTGTCTCCCACCCTGGAGAGCTGAGTCCTGCTTGGAGCTCAGCTCAGGTTCACACCAGGAAGTCCCTGCCTCAGGCAGATGCTTTACTGAGCAAAGGGTATGTTATGTTATTACATAACAAAGTTATATAATTTTTAAAAATTTACCAGAGCAATGCATACTTATGAACTTTGGAAAATGCAGAAAATACAGTTTAAGGACTTTCAGGATGAGTTGGTATTATACTTAAAAGTCTAACAAGTATATTTTTTTAAATAGTCAAAAAACAAATCCCCTTTAATCCCACCACACAAAGAAGATAACTCTGGGCAGCAGGTGGTTGAGGTCAAGAGTTAGGGTCTGATATGAGGTGGCCTGGGTTCAAAACTTGACTCCTCCTGTGATCCTGTAAGCTCAGCATTTCACCTTTCTAAGGACTGAGTGTGGCTTCTTCCAAGTGTGACTTCTGACCAGGTATCTGCATCAGGCCCCTTACAGCCACTGAGTCAGAAACTCTGGGGTGGAGAGGGCCTAGCACTCTGGGCTCAACAAGCCTTCGGGTGCTTCTGATGTGTAACCATTACTCTAAGCATGGTTTCTTCATGTGCCCTTAATATGAAAGTGAAGTCGCTCAGTTCGACTCTTTGCAACCCCATGGACTGCAGCCTACCACGCTCCTCTGTCCATGGGATTTTCCAGGCAAGAGTACTGGAGAGGGTTGCCATTTCCTTCTCCAGAGGATCTTCCCAACCCAGGGATTGAACCTGAGTCTCCTGCATTGTAGGTAGGTGCTTTACCGTCCGAGCCACCAGGGAAATCCTCATGTGCCCTTAGCTATTAATTATTGTAATTGCCTAAGTAATATGTGGGTACATTCTTGTTGAAAAACGTCATGTCACGTAGAATGAAAAAGCAGGAGTCCGTCTTCATTACCATCAGGTATCGAATTCCTTTCCAGTGGTCACTGCAGCTACCAGTTTGCTGCCTGTTCTTGTATAACTTTTTTTCCTGTGGATATACTTGTATCTTTGCAGACATATATTCATTAGGAATAAGTAGTTTTGTGGGTTTTCTTTTTTTTCGCTTTTAACTTAAACGGTATCATAGTATGCATACTTTCCCAAAGTTAGCTTTATTATTGTCATTTATTTGCTTGCCTTGAAAAAATTTTCAAAAACAGAGCCATGTTTTTTTTTTTTTTGATCAACCATGATTAAATTTCTTTCTGATATAATCACACAGTAAAAATCTTTGCCATGTGCCCCCTCTTAAAATGTATGAGAATCTCCACAAGTACTTTCTCCCAGGAAAAAGTTTTGGGTCAAAAGGGAAAAGTGCGTATCTAAATTTTTGAGCCATTCTCTGAAATGCTTGTATCAGTTGTGGTTCCACTAATACTAAATAAAGACTGTTTCATCTCATCTCCAGCAACACTGATGTTGCTGAATTTTTCAAAATTTTCCCCTCAATTTTCAATTTCTCATTTTGCTTTAACTACATAGGTTTGAGTGCTAATGAAATTACATAGGCTTGATCACTGCTCATAATGGTCAGCACATGTCTGTCACATACTGATTGCTTAATAAATGTTAGCTTTTAAGGATTAACATTTTGGTACAATCCTTCTGATTTTTTATATATAGCTTTTGAAAGATCTAGTTATTA
Organism: Oreotragus oreotragus; assembly: GCA_006410675.1. Lineage (NCBI taxonomy): Eukaryota > Metazoa > Chordata > Mammalia > Artiodactyla > Bovidae > Oreotragus > Oreotragus oreotragus. The sequence continues at coordinate 27,491 of SJYX01009830.1, forward strand.
TCACATTATAGATACAGTTTGAAAAAATTGACTGCATTGCATTCCTTTTTATTTACTTACTTATTTTAAAAGTATTTAAATATTTATTTATTTGACTATATCGGGTCTTATTTGCAACACGTGGGCTTCTCTCCAGTTGTGGCTTGTACAGCACAGGGTTAGTTGCCCCACAGCATGTGGGAGCTTAGTTCTCTGACCCGTGATTGAAACCATGTCCCTTGCAGATTCTAAGAAGGCAGGTTCTTAACCACTAGACCACCAGGGAAGTCCCTATTGCATTCTTTCCTCAGTATTTGTATAGTCTTCATAAATAAGTAATGATGACATAGCTCCTCTGATGGTGTCACCGCACTGACCCTCATCTCCTGAGGAGCACTTAGTTGTGTCTTTGTTGTTTTCATAACAAATAATAGTTGATAGGGCTTCCCAGGGGGCTCAGTGGGAAAGAGTCCACCTGCAAATGCAGGAGACACAGTTTCAGTCCCTGCGTTGGGAAGATCCCCTGGAGGAGGAAATGGCAACCCATTCCAGTATCCTTGCCTGGAGAATCCCATAGACAGAGGAGTCCGGAGGGCTACAGTCCATGGGTTGAAAAGTGTGGGACACAACTGAACAACCAAACAGCACAACTAAACAGCAAGAGGATCTTTATGCATAAGGGTTTTTTAGGGGTAGGGATCGTTAAGATCCATTCTTATGTTAAAATTTCAGAAATGGAATTTCTGGAACAAAAGAACAATTTTGAGCCTCTTTATATATATAAAAAATATTTTCTGTGTGGTTATATAAGTTAAAAATATTTTTATTATGAGTAATGCATTTGCTCTTATTGCACTTATTACACACACGTGAAAATCCAACAGTCCTGATGATGTGAAATCAAAATACGAGGGCACTTCTCTCCCTCAGCATACTCCTGGTGGCATACCAAGTATATATCTTGTCAGATATCCTTTATCTATATAAACACATACACACAGAAATGTGGATATATGTTTGATTAGGCAGAGAAAACTTGAGAAAAAAGAATGCATTTGTTCAGATTATAATTATTATTTTAAATAAAAGACAATATTGCCCTGCCTTTTTCTTTCTTTTTTTTTTTTTTAGCATTTACAGATGTCTTTTATTGGGACTGATGTTGGAAAGATCCCCTGGAGAAGGGAAAGGTTACCCACTCCAGTATTCTGGCCTGGAGAATTCCATGGACTGTATAGTCTATGGGGTTGTGAAGAGTTGGACACGGCTAAGCGACTTTCACATTTCACTTTCATGCTTCTATTTCTTAGGTTCGTGGAATTTCAAGCTAAAGTTTATCTTTCTTTAAATATGATCCATTGNTGGAGAAGGGAAAGGTTACCCACTCCAGTATTCTGGCCTGGAGAATTCCATGGACTGTATAGTCTATGGGGTTGTGAAGAGTTGGACACGGCTAAGCGACTTTCACATTTCACTTTCATGCTTCTATTTCTTAGGTTCGTGGAATTTCAAGCTAAAGTTTATCTTTCTTTAAATATGATCCATTGCAGATGGATCTTCAAGGTGAAAACTCATATCTGGTCTGAAGAGCAAGCACTAAGGACTCAGGACACAACCCTAGAGCCTGCTGAAGGTCCAAGAAGGGGCCTTTGAAAGTCTGGATGTTTCTCCATGCCCTGAGAGCGGGCACATAATTATTTTCCTCTCCCTGAAGAGAGAGGTTGGAAGAGAACTTATGACCAACCTAGACAGCATTTTAAAAAGCAGAGACATTACTTTGCCAACAAAGGTCCATCTAGTCAAGGCTATGGTTTTTCCAGTGGTCATGTATGGATGTGAGAATTGGACTATAACGAAAGCTGAGCACCGAAGAATTGATGCTTTTGAACTGTGGCGTTAGAGAAGACTCTTGAGAGTCCCTTGGACAGCAAAGAGATCCAACCAGTCCATCCTAAATGAAATCAGTCCTGAATATTAATTGGAAGGACTGATGCTGAAGCTGAAACTCCAATACTTTCGCCATCTGATGCGAAGAACTGACTCGTTTGAAGAGACCCTGATGCTGGGAATAATTGAAGGTGGGAGGAGAAGGGGACAACAGAAGATGAGATGATCAGATGGCATCATCAACTCAATGGACGTGAGTTTGAGTAAGCTCTGGGATTTGGTGATGGACAGGGAAGCCTGGCGTACTGCAGTCCATGGAGTCACAAAGAGTTGGACGTGACTGTGCCACTGAACTGAACTGAACTGCAGAGCGAAGGGTGTGTTTGTAGCTCAAGTTTTGCTTGCCAGTTTGTGAAGCCCACCAATGCTAACTAACCATACAAGAGGCCCCACCCCTCAGGTTCTGGAGGGTCCAAGCAGCTGGCAAGAGTGAAATGACTTTGGGGGCCTGGGAGTTATTGGTTCAAGGTGACAGGTTTCAGTGAGCACTGTAAACCTTCCCTGGCGTCCTGGCCCTCCTGTGAGTCCTGAGCTCCTGGCAGTTTTTGGTTGTTCTAGGACCTGAGTCTCTCTGTCCGTGAATTCCTGCATCCCATGGGTAACTTTTAAGGGCTTCCCTGATGGCTCAGATGGTAATGATTCCACCTGCAATGCAGGAGACCTGGGTTCAATCCCTGAGCTGGGAAGATCCCCTGGAGAATGGAATGGCTATCCACTCCAGTATTCTTGCCTGGCGAATTCCATGGACAGAGGAGCCTGGCGGGCTATACAGTCCCTGGGGTTGCAAAGAGTTGGCCACGACCGAGCAACTAACACACACACACTGGGGAACTTTTACAATTCTGGCTCCAGCAATATGTCCCTGACCCCCAGTCTCCTCCGCTTCCTAAAACACCTGGTGGGGCAGGGAAGACAGTTCTGATGTCACCCTCATCCTCAGGCAGTCATGGCCGGGGCTGTGTCTCCAGGTAGACTTCTGAGATGGCAGTCCCAGTTCTTGGGATGAGGCGAGAGCCATGAGTCGGTGGAGGGTGAGAGATTTGTGGCTAATCTTTTCCCAACCTTTTTTATTTTTTTGGCTTCCTGCCCTTTCCATTCATTTGTAGCTGGCTCAGGCACACAGTTGCTGAGAAACGTCTTTATCAAGACCTTCTTTTATAAAATGATGACTTTTGTCTTAGTGCTTATTGGCGGTTATCACTCTTTTCTTCTGTATTGAAGGAACATTTCCCCTTATTTTCCTCCTGCTCTGGATGAACTGAGTTTTCTTTCAGAATCTTTATAAGTTGCAGTTGTTTTTCTGATGGCTCTGGATTCTTGCCTACACACCCTATTATTTCTTTGAATTCTTTAAAATTTTTTCTTTGAATTCTTGAACAAGCTGGCTCAGTTTATTCTCTCAGTGACACTCACTTCTGTTACAGGAACTCTGTCTCCAACCCCAGATGTTTTTGCTTTTAACTCTTCTCATCCAGAAAGCTGATTTTATTCTGTGCCCTTGAGTTATTATTTTTAATAATAGTGTTGTTTGCCTGTATTCCTCTGTTTCCTGAAGAAAGTCTTCAGACACGATTGGAAATTCCTTATTTAATATCATGAACTTGGGCTTTCACAGAGTCCATTTGCCAATGTTATGCCATCGGTTTCCCAAGATTTGGAATGTTTGGATGCCCTACCTGGCGGCTATTACCAGCTTTACTTCAGAAAGCAGAAGAAGCCAAAAGCTACAAAATTCTGAGACCCTCAAGGGTAGCTGGACTATGAAAAAAAAAAAAAACCACACTGAAACATACGCCATTTTAAACTAAATATAAACTGTAGTTGAACCCTCAGCCACATTTGTGAAGATACCCTTAGGAACTTGGCCTGACATATACAAAATAATAATATTACTGGTATCTTAAGCCATGTGTATGCCAGGAGTTATGTGAAATATCACAGCAAATCCAGGAGACATGTTGTCACCACTGTTCTGATTTAGGGAAAGTAAGGCTCTAGGTGTGCACCTGTAGTCTCGCTCAGTCGCTCAGTCATGTCTGACTCTTTGCGACCCCGTGGACTGTAGCACTCCAGGCTCCCCTGTCCATGGGATTTCCCAGGCAAGGATACTGGAGTGGATTGCCATGCCCTCCTACAGGGGAATCTTCCTGACCCAGGGATTGAACCTGTGACTCTTACGCCTCCTGCATTGGCAGACAGATTCTTTACTACTGTGCCACCTGGGAAGCCCAAGGCTATGGGAGAATTAACTAAAAAGCAAACAAACTAAGTTTTCAAATATTAAATGGAAAAACCAAGATTTGAACTTACATAGCCTTAGACAATGGCACCCCACTCCAGTATTCTTGCCTGGAGAATCCCATGGACGGAGGAGCCTGGTAGGCTACAGTTCATGGGGTCACTAAGAGTCAGACACGACTGAGCGACTTCACTTTCACTTTTCACTTTCATACATTGAAGAAGGAAATGGCAACCCACTCCAGTGTTCTTGCCTGGAGAATCCCAGGGACAGAGGAGCCTAGCAAGCTACAGTGCATAGGGTTGCACAGAGTTNTGGACTGAGGAGCCGGTTGAGCTGCAGTCCACGGGGTCACAGAGTCGGACACGACTGAGTGACTTTACTCAACTTACTTACTTAGCTGCTGGTTCAGTGCTTCAGTGGAATGTGCTAAAAATAAAACACCCATCGTGAATTCACCAATGGGAGAGAGTTTGCCACGTCCCCATGCCCAGAGTCTCAGCTGTGTCTGCCTCTTTAGGTCCCAATGGCCTGTAGCCTGTCAGGCTCCTCTGTCCATGGGAATTTTTAGGCAAGAATGCTGGAGGCAGTTGCCATTTCCTCCTCCAGGGGATCTTCCCGACCCAGGGGTTGAACCTGGTCTCCTGCATCTCCTCCATTGGCAGGTGAGTTCCTTATCACTGAGCCAACCTGGATAGACCAAGGCAGAGAGCACACTCCCCATCTTAATTCTTCAGGTGATACAAAACGTCCAAGTCTTTTCACATGGTGAAGTAGATATGTTGGTGGGGAGAATTTGTGGGTGGAGAGGTGAACAGCAACACAACCGGTGGCATGAATACAAGGTGAGATACAACCAAGACACTTTCTAAGCACACCTGTGGGTTCAGTACCCAGTAGAGTAGATGTCAGAGTATAGAAGTGAATAAGAGACAAAGAAAGGCCTTGTAGAATAATGAAAGCATCAGAACACCAGGGAGACATAATGATCCTAAATGCACGTGCACAAAACAATGGAGCCTCAGGATACAGGCAGCAAAAAGTGGTGGCGCTGAAAGGAGAGTGAGCCAGTTCTGTGATTACAGTGGGGGCCTTCCACCCCCACCTCATTCTTTGCAAGTGGCAGAATTACTAGAGAAAAAAAGGAGCAGGAATTTAGGAAACCTGAGTAACACAGTAAACCAGAGAGATCTACATGACATAAATTAAAAAAATCCACAAAACAGAGTAAAACTTTTCTCTCCAAGGGTCTATGTAACATTCACCAAGTTAGACCACTTCTTCAACCATCAAACCTCAATAAATTCAAAAAGAAGTGAAATCTCCCAGGTAGGCTTTCTGGCCACAATGCAATCAATTTAGAAACCTGTAATAGAAAGCAGAAAGAAGAATCCTTAAACACTGGGAAATGGCAGGCAGTTGATACAACATTCCAGGTTGTCATTCACACCCTAGTGATAGTGGAGCTGAGGTTAGGAAGAGTTGCCTCTGTGACTGAAAGGTATTTCAGACTGGCCCCAAATAAGAGCTCATTCTGGATATTTCAAACAAAGTATCCTGGCGGGCAAGGCTGGAGGAGGCTGTTCTGGCAGTGCCTTCTGGCATTTACAGCTTGTACTGCACTGGCAAAGGAAGTACAGGTTACTGGTTGCTAGTGCAGTCATTTGGTGGCCGGTTGGATTTGGGAAGCTCAGGAAGGTTGCACGCCATTTAATGGTGTGGTTGTTAGAATGTCCTGAAAGAAGACAAGTTTCAGGTGCCCTCTTGGTGTATTCCTGGTGTCCAGTATATCCATGGTCCAGTACAACACCTTCCTTTATAAATCCTGCTCCATTTTCCTAAAAGGATCAACCCAGTTATCCCCTCCTCCCTCCTCCTCTTCTCTCTTTCCCCTCCTCTTCCTCATCTTGCTTTCCTTGATTCCTCCCAGGGTAGTGCCATCTGTCAGATAAAGCTTCCCTGAGGGCTCAGCAGGTAACAAAACTGCCTGCAGTGCAGGAGACACAGGTTCAATACCCTGGCTAGGAAGATACCCTGGGGAAAAAAATGGAAACCCACCCCAATATTCTTGCCTGGGAAATCCCAAGGACAGAGAAGCTTGGAAGGCTACAGTCCACTGGGTCCTAAAGAATCAGACAGGACTGAGCAACTGAGCACGCATCTGGACTGGCAGAAGAGCTTCCTTTCTGGACTTTGTGGGGTTGGACCCTTAGGCCACATTGGGACTTTGCTTGCCTGTGGTCCTGTTAGCCTAAGGTATCATGCGTGGTGAGTGGACCACTGATGTGTCTTCAAGCATGTATTTTTGTTCTCCCTTTCAGAATACAATGATGGTGGTAGATCAGCTCGAGGAAGAGAGAAAAGTTGGAGTTCTTTCCCAGGTAGTTCTGGCAAGAGGAGCCCTCATTATGAATATGACAGATGTGAGCCTCAGCCTTCACACCTCCAGGAGGATTAAGTAAAAGTGGTGATGAGGGATGTCCAGATGGACCCCAAAGCAAGAGAGTAGGTGTTCAGGGCTTGCACCAGCCCATGTGGCTGTGTGGCTTTTTCTTTTTTTCTCTCACTGCAAAACTGAAGCATGCTAGAATAAGAATGGTTGAGCATTCCTAATTGCACTGCTCGTGTCAAAGGGATGAGGGTGTACAGAAGACCTTCTTAGCACTTGTGGTCACTGACCCTCCGTCTCTCCATGTTAGCTCCCCCATTCCATCCGAGGCACCAAGAGGAGAGCGTGGTCACAGAGAGAAGGACATATCCATATTATCAGTTGTAAATATAGAAAGCTTCTGGAGAGAGAAACGGGGAGGAATGCACATGATGGAACCTCAAGAAGCTTGTTCAAGGTCACAGTGAGTGTCTTAGCAAGGTCTACATTGAATAAATAAGGCGTCCTGGAATCTTGTAAAAGGAAGACCACAATAAACACCTGATGTCAATTAATTTGGAGGAGAGCATTCATTTCCTTTGTTTTAAATTGAAGTATAGGTGATTTACAATATTGTGTTAAGTTCAGGTGTACAATATAGTGATTTGATGTTTTGTTTGAGTTTTTTTTTTTTTTTTTGGTTATTGTTATGGGTTGCGGATTATACTCCATTATAAGTTATTAGAAGACTGGCTCTAATTCCCTGTGCTATACAGTAAGTAAATCATTGTTTCTTATCTATTTTAAGTAGAGTAGTTTATATTAGTTAATCCCATATTTCTAAAATATCCCTCCCTTGCTCCTTGAGGAGAGCTTTCAAACAGAACAAAAGACTCTAGGAAATCCATATTGGGTCAAACTTAACAAATCATGCCAGTGGTCCCTTCTTTAGAGACCAAGCTCTGTAGAAGGTTGGAAAAGAACATTGTACTGGGTGTGTGCTCCAGCTTTAATTCCAAGTTGTTAATTAATTCCTCTCTCCACCCACTTCTTGTCACCCTCAGATTCCCTGTGGGAGAAAGTATGACAAGATATGGCTAATGAACTCAATTCAGAGCTAGAGCTATTGCAGTATCTCCTTCACTCCAGTGGATGTAAGAGAGGATGCTGAAACCAGATGAGTGTGTGCCAGGCGGTGGGGTGGCGTGCGTGGAGGGAGCCGGCTGACTGATAGGCTCTGTGCTCTGAATTTCTTGCTGTCCCCACCTCCTGCAGTTTCACTATGGGAAGAACTGGGCTCGGTCTTTGTACAGAAAGCTAGCACTGCCTCTGCCTTGAAGGATGTTAGCTGCCAGATTTGAGATGATGAGGACCGTAGGGCGTGTGTCCAGGGCAGTGCCTATAACACATCCTGGGACAGGAGGACAGGCCAGGGGCTAGCCATGTTCTTTGGACCTAGAGGTGCTGGTGCTTACCCCAGCTCTTCTTCCTGCAGATACCTATCTTTGTCAACCCCTCCGTGATTTCCTGCATCTCCACCCACTTCTTGTCACCCTCAGATTCCCTGTGGGAGAAAGTATGACAAGATATGGCTAATGAACTCAATTCAGAGCTAGAGCTATTGCAGTATCTCCTTCACTCCAGTGGATGTAAGAGAGGATGCTGAAACCAGATGAGTGTGTGCCAGGCGGTGGGGTGGCGTGCGTGGAGGGAGCCGGCTGACTGATAGGCTCTGTGCTCTGAATTTCTTGCTGTCCCCACCTCCTGCAGTTTCACTATGGGAAGAACTGGGCTCGGTCTTTGTACAGAAAGCTAGCACTGCCTCTGCCTTGAAGGATGTTAGCTGCCAGATTTGAGATGATGAGGACCGTAGGGCGTGTGTCCAGGGCAGTGCCTATAACACATCCTGGGACAGGAGGACAGGCCAGGGGCTAGCCATGTTCTTTGGACCTAGAGGTGCTGGTGCTTACCCCAGCTCTTCTTCCTGCAGATACCTATCTTTGTCAACCCCTCCGTGATTTCCTGCTCTATGCAGAATAAGTTGAGACCAAAAGAAATGGAGCAGCTAAAGGTAATGCCAACTCAAGGCATGCTGTGTGCCAACACTCAGACCCACCTCTTCTTCCTCCAGCCCCCCATCCCTCTCACCCCTGATTTCCTTGGCACCAACACAACCTCAGAGCAGCTGTCTCCTTCTCCCCCACCCTCTCTCTGTCTCTGCAGCTGCCTTTAACAAATGATTTGATGTCTCCCAGCAATCTCTTGACCTTCAGAGCCCCTGCTATGACCCAGGAATGGCTGACAGTAGTAATTAGAGGGCAGGTGAGGGCAGAGGGGTCTTCCTGGAGGGAGACTTAGGGATGGTAATGTGGTGAGGGGTTGATTATGGACCTGGACACCACTCGGTATTCTGATTCCCTCCCCTCTCCTTCTTGAATCCTTGGTGGGCCATGATATTGAAATAATTTTGAATTGAAGAAACTGCATGGCTGCTGCCCTATAGGTTATCAAGAAGAACTGCCCTGAGGTGAGGCTGAAGTGCTGCTATTATGGTAGAAGGTGGAAGAGATGGGGTGGAGGGTAGATCTATCTCCAAGTTCCTGGAGAGTAACCTTCACTCGAACTCTTCTCCCAAAGCTGTTGTCCTTGAACCTGAGCAGCAACTGACTGTACCGACTGGACGGCCTGTCTGACATTGTGCACGTGGTCCCCACAGTCAAGATCCTGGACCTCTCCAAAAAAGAGGTGTGAAGAGGGAGCCAGATCAAAGTTGGGATGAGAGTAGGGGGTTGGTTGTGGTCATCAGAGTGACGACAGGAGGCAGATGAGGGCCCCTGAGGGGTGAGAGGTGGGGGCTCGGCTGCAGGGGCCTGGTGCTTTCTCTTGCCCTGGGATTGCTTTTCCAATTTCCTCTCCATATTTCTCAGCTGAACTCTGTGTGGGAGTGGAACAAGATGAAGGGGCTGAAGCTTGAAGAACTGTGGCTGCATGGGAACCCACTGTGTGACAGCTTTCCAGACCAGTCCACCTACATAAGGTCTGTGTGAGACCATCCTGTCACCCCTTCATGGTGACCTTCACCCATGGGGGCCTAAACTATCTCTGACAGTACCTCTTTGCCAAAGGTGGCAGCCCCAGTCTCCTGAGAGGATCATAGGCTCTGCCTTCTCTTTTCTGTCTCCCTCACCTATGAGGAATTTCCTTCCTCTGACCTGCTCACCTTGTCAGGTCTCTGAAATCTGCTTCCAGTTCTCTGCTCCCAGCATTCTCCACCAGGGCCCCCCAAGAGTGTGGTCCAGGAATCAGGGCTCCACCCCTTATCAGGACCATGAGAGACCAGCCTTGACGTTGACACTGGGCCTTGGACTGAAGGGTCCTCCAGGTCCGGGCCTCATGCTAAGACCAGCCTTCCTCCTCCATACTGAGACGAGGCTTTCCTCCTCTGTTCAGTGAGGGTCCTTCTCCCCCTTCCTCCAAAAGGGTCCCCCTCCTCTTCCATGTTGACATGAGGGCTTTCCTGCCCAGTGCTGGGGGCTGAGGCTCTGGGTGGCTGCTGTCATGACATCCGTTCCCCTGGCCCAAAGCCAGGAGTTGGATCCTTCTTTGGAAAAGCCAGGGTTCCTTGAGTCAAAGGGCCAGAAGTTGGCCACCACCAGTGTGCAGAGAGCTTCCTGAGGCAGGAGAGGAAGGCAGGGGGCAGAGGAATGAGGGGAGACTGCAGGACAGGCCTCTTGGCAGACACCGCCTGTCCCTCCTTGAACACGTCACATCATCCTGCCTGTCCTCCAGAGGAACCCTCGGTAGCCTGAGACATGTGTGACTCCTCAGAGAAAGATCCAACTCAGACAGGCGCAGGGGCCATTGGGATAGAAAGTGGTGATTATAAGGGCGGGCCAAAGACCCTCAGCTCCACACTGAACCGGGACCTGGCCCTTTAAGATCTATCCCCATGGCCACTCCATTTCCCATGCCCAGGTCTGACTGAGCTCACACAGGTGTCAAAGCTTCAAGAAGCATCCAGTGGCCCCCAGCCCAACATGTGCATAGTGGCCATTCCTACCTGGGGTGCCTGGGCTGTTCCGGGGCAGGGGAAGGGAAGGGCTGCAGCAGGGGCACTGCTTACTCCTCCTTCTGGCTTCTTCCCTGACCCCCAGCGCGGTAGAGCTTCCTTCCCTTCCCTTCCCTCCCTTCCCTTTGCTTTGCTTTCTCTCTCTCGCTTGTCTCTGAGCCCTTGTTTCTCCCCTCTTCCCTCCACTCTCCTTCTGTCTTCATGCCTCTCTCTCCCTCCTGAGCCCCACCTTACTCACCTCCCTGCCACAGCCTCCTGGGCCATCCCTGAGGTGTGACCTGACTTGGCAGAGTGCTGGATGCCCGGTAAGGTAGCAAAGCCCCAGGCTCCCATCCTCCCATTCCCTCTTCTCTCCACAGCCTTCACTGGGCCCTGGAGGTAGGAAGGCAGGGTGAGAGGAAGGCCTGCAGACTGGATTTGAAGTGCTTGTCCTTGAGGCAGAGGAGAAGGGAGTCAGGACATTCTAGGTGGGAGCTACTCAGGGGAAAGGAGAGGGAGAAGGAGAGGAGGAAGGAATATTAAACTTAAGGTACTCAGAGAGATGAGGAGATGGTGCCTTTCAATCAGATAAGAGACACTCAGTGCTTAATAGGGAAGTCAACTCAAAACCCTCAAAATCAGAAGTTCAGGTGGGTACAAGGGGCTGCTAAATGGGCAAGAACACCCCAATCTCTGTTTATCGTGTTAATGTTTTAACTCAAATTAGGCATTACAGCCTTGAACTATCAATCACCTCTTCTCTATTTTTGGTTTTGGACAGTGCCATCATAGAATGTTTCCCAAAGTTATTGTGCCTAGTAAGTTCCTATGTAAATCATTGTATCTTACTAACATTTCAGACCTGCTACACTCAAGCCCTTTGGGTCTTGCCTAGATTATCAGACCCTTGACCACTTTAGGGGATCAGTTCAGTTCAGTTCAGTCACTCAGTCGTGTCCGACTCTTTGCGACCCCATGAATCGCAGCACACCAGGCCTCCCTATCCATCACCATCTCCCGGAGTTCACTCAGATTCACGTCCATCGAGTCCGTGATGCCATCCAGCCATCTCATCCTCGGTCATCCCCTTCTCCTCCTGCCCCCAATCCCTCCCAGCATCAGAGTCTTTTCCAATGAGTCAGCTCTTCGCATGAGATGGCCAAAGTACTGGAGTTTCAGCTTTAGCATCATTCCTTCCAAAGAAATCCCAGGGTTCATCTCCTTCAGAATGGACTGGTTGGATCTCATCTGAACTGAACTCTTCACTCTGGGCATTGGGGACACAGGCTGTGGAGTTTAGTGGCTCCCATACCAGAGCCTCACACTGAGAACTTGGGCTGATACTTAACCTCGCAGTTTCCCATATACCCATATCTTGGGCAGCCAAGAAAAATGCATCCCATGAGCTTGTGAAGTGGTTGTCATGGGGACATGTCACTGGGAGCAGACCGCCCTCCAGTTGGCCTACAGTTGCCCTCCCCATTCCCAACACCCAGGTTCCCCGAGTGAAGAACTGACCCCTCAGCATGAGTGTCAAGTCAGACCCTGACTGGGGACCCCTGTGGGAACCTGTAAACACATGGGGCTCTAAGGGGTACTCTTCTTTATTGTTTGTTGTTGAAGTAGAAGGAAGGTATCCTGGCTGTGTGCGTGCCTTCACCCGGACCTTCATCACTACCCCTGCCACCTCTTCAAGGTGAGAGCCGTGTTGTGGGCGGGATGGCCCATTCAGCGTGCTTTCGGGGCCCTGGGCATGTGGTGTTGCAGACCTTAGGCTGACTCCGTATTGTGGAAAGCCAGCAGGGAGCTCCAAGGAGCAGTCTAGCCTAGAGGTTAGGAAGAGCATGGACTTTCTCACTGGCACATGGGTTTTCTCCTTGAGCACATGGGTTCTCTCCCTGACCCAACACTCTTTGTGTGACCTTGGTCAAGTCACATGACCTCTCCATGACTCAGTGTCTTCTGAAAATGGGGATCAGACTACACACTCCTGTCCTGTAGTGTACTGGGCTGCTGTTCAGGGTAGATGTGAAGCTGTCCCTGGGTTGGGGATCAGGCTGTCCTTTGAGTGAAGCTGGTAGAGAATCTCTCTGAAGGTGGGCTCTGTGCGAGGGGCAGAGGAACAGTCAAGGAGCCTGGGGACAGACACAGGAGGGGATGGAAGGGTCTGGTGGCTGAGTGGCGGTGGCAGCAGATCATTGTTCGGGCTGTAGGTCGGTACATCTGTCAATTGTCTAAGAGTCTATATTTCCTCCAGTTTTTGTATTGTGAATGATAAGCTGTCTGTGAGTGACTTCAGCCCGGAGAAGACAGCCTGTGCTTTTCATCCCAAAGCCTAAACCTGTCAACTCCATGCCCACCTTCTCCTTGGAGCAACAGGAAATGGGGCAAGATTTCTCCATCCAGTCTGGGATGAACTTCCAGCAGTCTCAGAAGTGGTGTTGAAGATCATACTGCACACATATACTCAACGCACATATACATACATGCACACATATACTCAGTGCCTTGGAAAATCATTCATTGTGTTCAATTTTGTGGGGAGATGAAGTTTAATCAAAATGTAATAGACAGCATATTTGTGTGTATGTTTCTCTTTCTAGGTGTCCTCTAGCCCAATCACCCTCTTCTCACTAGCGTAAATTTTTCTTCAGCTCAGACTCCCACTCTTCCAATCTCGGGATTCAGTAATCCAGAAAATGATAGATAAGGAGGGATTGCTGCCAGGTGGTGAAAAATTCCAGAAAACTCTGATTGAAGCCATTATACAAAGATCCTAAGTTCCATCCCTTCTTTCCCCTTGCTGAACACCCTCGTCTGAAGCTCTCATAGCTGACGTTCTTATCTGGCCACCTGCTTCCATCCATCTTCATTTTTAAGCAAAAGAAGTACATTTTTGCAAAGAATAACAGATGTCTTGGAATGGCTTGTTTAGTATGAATCCAGTTCTGTTTGGAAAATTCTATGTATATCACAGCAATTCCATATGTTGTTGACCCCAAAGCTACATCACATTCATTGGTGTATCTCTTCCCCCATAAATGTAGGTTGACTTGTTCCCACTGTAGAGGGTCCCTCCCAAGGAGCTGAGTGTTTACCTCCATCACCCAGCTCTGTATCAGCTGCCCAGTTCTTCTCCCACACCCTGTCTGTCATCCCATGACTGGGACACTGGATACAGATGTCCAGACTTCAGTCTCCACCCCATTCCTCTTAGAACCCTGTTTCCCTATGCTGCTGACTGCCGATACACAACTGCTACCTGGTGATTCATTGTATGCAGGCTCTGGAGTATGTTTTACCAGCTTCTTTAACACCTATCAGATTTCTTTTTTTCAGACAGAATTAAAATTACTTTATACTTAGTTCAATACGCTGGCTTTTAAAGGACAACATTGTAATTTTTTTTCTTTTTTTGCTCTTTAAATAAAAGTCTTTGTAGAGAACTCGGATACTGGAGTTATGTTGGTGCTACCTCATGACATGAAGCCTGACGGCAGCTTAAACAGGCAGAGCAGGCAGGTGGGAGGGAAGGTCTATGTGTTGCCAAAATTCACCAGACAGAGCTTTCTGGAATTTTTTTATAATGGTTGAAATCATTATACCAAGATCCCAAGTTCCATCCCTTCTTTCCCCTTGCTGAGCATCCTGGTCTGAGGCTCTTATAGCTGACATTCTGATCTGGCCACCTGGTGTGTAAAGAGAGAAACCCAGTTACAGGTACACTGAAGTATCCAGACAGAAAGCACAGCTCCTCTCCATGTATTAGCACTCTATTCACCCTTTGATTTCCTTTCTCTGCAACCTCTCACAGAGTTTTCACTAAGGGCCTTCTCCTCACTGACTGATGAGCTCTGTTCATCAGCTCAACACAATACTGTTCTGCCAAGTTTACTCCAGATTTAACATTCACCCTCACTTTCTTTTCTAAATTTTTATTTGTGGTTTAAAAAGCATAAAATATATTTTTCTACCTTAATCACTTAAGCATTTTAAAGTGTGTAGTTCAGTAGTATTAATTTTAATAATCTTTTCCTTTAGCCTTTATATTAAGTGGTTAATATCCCAATCTGCTACAGAATTAGATTTTTCCAAATATGACTGTATATTTACCTTTACCAATGCATTGTATGCTTTCATATGTTTTTATGTCACTGACTTCTTTCAGCATTTCTTGCAAGGCAGGCCTAGCAGCGATGAACTCCCTTAACTTTCATTTGCCTGGGAAAGTCTTAATTTTTCCTTTATACCTGAGGGATAACTTTGCTGGATAGAGTATTCTTGGCTGAATTTTTTGTTAACATCGTAAATGTATCATTCCATCCTTTTCTGACCTATAGACTTTCTGCAGAGAAATATTCAGATAGCTTAATGGGAGTTCCTTTATAGGCTACAATCTTTTTTTCTCTGGTTGCTTTTAGGATTCTATATGTTTGATTTTTTTTTGACAGTTTCATTTAATGTGTCTTGGAGAAGTTTTTTTTTTTTTTTTTTTTCTTTG
>SJYX01009830.1:42714-61270 GCA_006410675.1 Oreotragus oreotragus
TTTTTTTTTTTTTTTGCATTGAGATGAAGGTGATTTATTAGCTTCATGAACTTGGATGTCTAAGTTTCTCCTCAGGTTTGGGAAGTTCTAATCCATTAAAAAAAATAAACTTTCTGCCCTTTCTCCCTTTCTTTTTCTTCTGGAATATCAATTATTTAACATTTTACATTTCGTATGCCCCCTCCCTCCCCCCTCCCCGGTGGCTCAGATGGTAAAGAATCCGCCTGCAATGTGGGAGACTTGAACTAAACCCCTGGATTGGAAGATGCCCTGGAGGAGGGCATGGCAACCCACTGCAATATTCTTGCCTGGAGAATCCCATGGACAGAGGAGCCTGGCGGGCCACGGTCCATATGGGGTTGCAAAGAGTTGGACACGACTGAGTGTGACTAAGCACATAGATCATCCAGGCTTTCTTTACTTTTACTTCTTTGTTACTTCATGTTTTCTGTCCTTCAGATCACTTATTATAAATTCCATTTGGTCTACTCTGCTGTATATATATGTATAAATATATATGCTGTACATATATATATGGTGTACATATGTATAGCTATATATATATATAATCACACTTTTCATTTCATTAATTGATTTCTTCTGCTTCAGAATTTCTGTCTGATTCTTTTTAATGATTTCTGTTCTTTTTAAAAATTTTTCATTTTGCTTATGTATTGTTTTCCTGTGTTTTATTGAACTGTCTTTCTATGCTTTCTTTGAGTTTCCTCAAAACTGCTGTTTTGAATTCTTTATCAGCTAGATCTAGGTGATTGAGTTTGATAACTGAAAAATTCATCATTATCTTTCGGTGATGACATGTTTCCTTGTTTCTTCATGATCCTTGGATTTTTGTTGCTACTTTCACATTTGAAATATTGATAGCAGTCATATCTCACAAACTTTATCATCTGTCTTCAGGTAGAATATTTTTGGCTAGTCCTGCTTGTATCTTGGGTTTTCTCAACTCTTGTAGCAGAATTCTTAACCTTTTATGTCCTCTGTGGTTCTTGCCAGGCTAGATGCTGGAAAACTCTGGTTTATTTTCCACAAGGTGGCACTATAGCTCAATGTGTATTATTTCCCTTACCTGAAACTCTGGTCTGTTTTTCTGAAAGCACTCTCTTTACTCTCGTCTCTGCACTTGGAGGTGCATACAGGGAGCCAATTTCAGAATGAGGGAGGTGTGAGTTTAGCATTCAGTATTGGGAGAGCCCGCAGACCTAGTGGGGGAATCCTTCAGTGAAGTTCTCTCAGAGGTTTGTGGGCCAACTTCTGCCCCTTTTCCAATATATTTCCTCTCCAGAGTTACTGGGGTCCAACCGCAGTCCTCTAGGTGCTGCTGGTGAGAAATGCATCCCACAAAGCTGGAATAACCTGGTGCTCACTCACTACTCTTCTTTTCCCTTTTGAGAGGTCACCACCAACTCGCTCACCTTCATATTGTTTGCTTTAGGGGATAAGCAGCATTTGTAAAATTCCTCTTATCTTCTTGAATGCATTCAAACTCAAGGAAGAATATAATCATTTAGAATGGTAAATAGCTTCTAAGCAGAGTATTCCTTATACAAGAAACTACTGTTCACTAATCTAGTATCTCATATGGTAGATAAAAACTGCTCTAAGCTGAAAGTTTCATCTCTGTTTTTTCATGGTATTAAAGATTTTTTGTTGCATTTATTTCAAGTTGAAATATTTTCCATATGATAAAACAAGTTGCAAACAATGGTGATTGTAAAAGTTATTGATGCTTTAAAATATGTAACAGTAAAAGTAACACGTCAAGTTCAAAGCTTGATAAGATTTTTGTTAAAGAAAGAATTTTGTTTTCCCTCTATGAAAGTCAGTTTGTCTTGATAACAGAAGGAATAATTATTCAAAAATTTTCTTCCAATTGAGACCGAAACAAAAGTAAGTGTGACAGTTTTCTGAAATCTTGAATGCAGTGCAAAAGATTGTGCTTTATTCACTTCTCCACCGTGCAGAATCACGTATAAATTTATGCACACAGAAGCACCTCACTCCTTTTAATGGATGCATAGCATCTCACTGTATCGGTGTACTAGGTGTTGTTTAATGACAAGTGTGGTTGATGCCTCACAAGAAGATTGACCTCACACCCCCAAACACCAATGTTGCTCCTGTTGTAGAACACTTGGAGTTTTGGATTCTTAACAAAATTTCACAGTTATCAAATCGCTCCCATTAAGTTCCATGAATGTTATTAGCTCTCCAAAAAGATTGTGAGATTTAGATATTACAGTGTCTGTTTGCCCACACTTTCAAGTTATTTTAAAATGCAACATGACAAACATATATACATGTGCAATAAAGTGCAGAGAATAAATTTACAAACACCAAAGTACCCATTACCCAGATTTGCCACCTGCTGATATTTAGCATTCTCTCCTTATAGTCCTCACACTAATTGCATCAGAGCAACATACTGGAAAGAGAAGTGACATGCTTTGGATGAACAGACTGGAAATATAAGTGACACACTGTGGATGAGCAGCGTGTGGGCGTTCCCTGCCAATAGTGGGACTGGGAATTGTCAGTGAAGCATCAAGAAGGAGATGCAGTTTGAATGATGAAGGATGAGTAGTCACGGAAAGGTCTCCAGAGGACATCCCAGGTATGATCCAAGGCACAGAAGAGACAATGCACAAAGGGATACTTGGTAGTTATGATGAACAGTCCAGTGTTGCTTCAGTGTAAGATACTTGGATGGATGATATGAGAACTGATGAAAGGATAGGAGCAGACAAGTCTCTGAGAGCTTAGAACACTGTGTCCAGGGGATCAAGGCGCTACCCTGTAGGTTTGTTGTTGCCAAATCTGGCAAGCAACAGAATCTGTTTTTGTTTGTTTGCTTAATTCATTTTGCTGTTGGGGATGGTAAGGGGAGCAAATGTCAAGATCTGATCTAGAAACCTTCAAGGTAACTTCGGAAACTGTCAGTAGGCTTGGACGGTCTATGTCCATCGTTTTGTCTAGAGATGATTAACTGTCTCTTTAAAACTTTGGATCCTAATGAGAGAGGATCCCCAAATTTTGCCTGAAGTCTCCACATTCATATCTTGAAGAAGTTGCACACCACCAGCACCAGTGACTTTTTACTTTGTCTGTAAAGCACAAATCCTCAATTAAACACTGAATATCTCAGAAATGTGGTACCAGAACTGTACAAGGTGTGAGTTCAACAACACTTTTCATAAACACCACCGTATAACTCCTACCCCAATCCAGGTATAGAACATTACCCTGACCCCTGAGGAGTCCTTCATGGCGTCCTCCCAGCCATTACTATCGCTGCCCCTATGCAAAGTTCACTACTACTTGGATTGCTAGGTTATGGACTAGTTTTGCTTGGTTTTGATGTTTACAAAAAAGGTATCATATAGCTTGAACTATTTTGTGTCTGGCTTCTTTATGTGTTACCACTTTTTGCAATATTTTGTTCATTTTCATTGCACTGCAGTTTTCCATTCTTTGACTTTAGTAAATTTAATTTATCTGTTCTTACGGATGAACATTTGGCTGTTTCCAGCATTGGATTTTTACGAATGATGCTCCTATGAACATTTTATACATATATTTTTGCATACACACAAATTAATTGTTGTGAAGTATTATGTATTTGTCCATGGGGTTGCAAAGAGGTGGACATGTCTGAGTAATTAACACTTTCACTTTCAATATATATTTGCCTATGGGTGTAATATAGGCTATCAGGATAACCTGTAGGCTATCAGGTACGTGCGAGTTCAGCCTTAGTAGATACAGCCTAACAGTTGTCCAAAGTGGCTGTACCAATTCACACCCATACGAGCCATGTAAAGGGTTTCACTTACTTTATAGATTCATCAGCATATTATTAGTGAGTTAGTTTTACTTTCAACCATTCCAAAGGGCAGTGCATTATGTTTGTAGTTTGGATTTTCCCAATGAATAATGATATTGAGCAGCATATTATACGCTAAGTAGTCACTTGGATAAAGTAAGGTCATATCTTTTTCTCATAGCATATGCAATATGACTATATTTGGCTAAAACATATATATGAAATTTATGAATATGTGCATTTATATGCATTTATGCAAAGAATATGAACCTAACTACTATTAGTGGCAATATTGAGCATTTGTTCTTTTCCAGGCACATTTCTAAAATGCTTCATCCATATAAACTTTTTTAGTCCTTATAAAACTTTATAGGGTATATTTTTCAAGCCAATAAAGAATTCAAAATGCAGAAATATTAATATCACATCTATTTGTTATACTGGTTGTCAATGGTTAATGAGATCCCTGATTATATGCATTTTCTTCTTTATGCTTGATTGAAATGTTGAACATTGCCAACACCTCAGAGGAATTCTTGCATGTGTAAAGGGATGAATATGTTGTTTTCCCAGTGGTCACTAAAATTCCTCTTAGGACTGGTATGGCAAAAAAACCATGTGGTATTAATCCCTTGCACCCTGATCCTTTGTATATTTCGTAGGTCATAAAGGTGTTACCTGATATAAGTGCAGAGACAAATAGTCCTAAGGCCATTTGATAAAGTATTTAGAAAAGAGCAAAGTTGTACTATACCACCTGCTGTATACTTTCATTTAATTTTTTATTGTGTGTGTAATGTAATATATATATGCATCTATGGTCATGTGCAGAAAAATAGGTGCAACTGAATAATAGTCAAATAAATGATTATAAGTGTCAGAGCATTTTCTCTGTACCCCTCTGCACTTCAAAATCTGACACCTTTGTCACATGACAAAGTCCTTTCAAACTGCAGACCCCTTTCCAGTCCTCAAGGTGAAGTGGATATGAAAAAAGTGTTATTTGGGTTCAGAAGAGCCCTCCGCTTTCTACAGAAAAACCTACAGAGGGAAATACTGCACAGTGCTAACAATGGTTGCCAGCAGGTCCTTTGGTTGCCTGTGTTTACATTATATTTTCACGTGTCCACAGTTTTAAGAAATTGTAGATTGCCACCAAAGGAACATAAGTGAGGCAGGCTGAGCACTGAGGGAATATGGTAACTAGGACATGGTTCATACAGCAGGTGAGAGTTTGGGGTAGATTGAAAGTAAGCATGTCAGCAAGAATGTATTTTTTATCTACAATTATATGTTTAAGAAGATGGACTTCAATAGAGGGACAAATGTTCCCAGAACATTTTTTGGTGCTTTAATAGATGTTTGGTTTAACATCTTTATATTAAATGCTCTAGTTTTTGCTTTATTTTGTTGTAGACTTCTGGGGAGAGGGACAAATTTAGATCATTTAGTGAACATACTTGTATTAATTTTAATTGAACAAAGCAGACTGAACATTATATATAGTGACACCTTTCTTAAAAGAATTACTAACGTGTGTTAAAATATGCATACACGAAATCCAAACACTACACTGAAAGTAGCAGCAACTGTCATTAGAAGAGAAGAATCTTACTTTCTGTGCTCCATATTTGGACACTCTTTTTTTTTTTTTGAACAAATGCAGCATATATTCTTTTTTTCATTTTTAAATTTTGGTGAAATACACAGAGTATAAAATTTTCCATATTCACCATTCTAAGTCAGTTCAGTGATATTAAATATTCATAATGTTGTACACCCATTACCACCATCCACCTCTATTTTTTTTTCATCTTATAAAACTGAAACTCTATACCTATTAAACCAGACTCCCCATTTCACTTCCTTCAGTCTCTGGCAGCTGCCGTTCTATTTGCTCTCTACTCTAAGTACCTCATATAATGAACTAATACAGTATTTGTCTTTTTGTGACTGGCGTATTCCACACAGCAGAATGTCCTCAAGGTTCATTCATGATGTAGCATATGAGAGGATTTCATTCTTTTTTCAGGCTGTGTAATATACCATATAAGTATACATTGCATTTTTGTTCATCTATTTATCTGTCAGTGGACCCTTGGGTTGCTTCCATATTTTAGCTATTGTGAATAATGCTGCTCTCTATCATTGTGGGTATATAAAGATTTCTTCAAGATCTTGCTTTCAAAGTTTTTGGATAAAAATCCAGATTTAGATCATATGACAATTCTTTTTTAATTCTTGTGGAACCACCAGAATTGCCTCCATGGCTATACCATTGTACATTCCCATCTACAGTGAGGATGCTCCACATCCTCAATGACACTTGTTTTCTTTTTTTTCTTTCTTTCTTTCTAATATTAGCTATCCTAATGTGTGTGAGGTCGTATCTCATTGTAATTTTAATTTGCATTTCATGGTGACTGCAGGCATGAAATTAAAAGATGCTTGCTCCTTGGAAGGAAAGCTGTGACAAACCTAGATGGCATTTTTAAAAGTGAAGACATCACGTTGCCAACAAAGTGTGTATGGTCAAAGCTATAGTTTTTCTAGTAGTCATATATGAATGTGAGATTTGGACCATAAAGAAGGCTGAGGTCTGAAGAATTGATGCTTTTAAATTGTGATGCTGGAGAAGACTCTGCAGAATCTCTTGGACAGCCAGATCAAACCAGATAATCCTAAAGGAAATCAACCTTGCATATTCATTGGAAGGACTGATGCTGAAGCTGAAGCTTTAATAATTTGGCCATCTGATACAAAGAGCCAACTCTTTGGAAAAGACCCTGATGCTGGGAAAGATTGAAGGCAAAAGGAGAAGTGGGCGGCAGAGGATGAGATGGTCAGATAGCATTACTGACTCAGTGGACAGAAATCTGAGCAAATTCTGGGAGATAGTGATGGACAGGGAAGCATGGTGTGCTGCAGTCCATGGGGTTGCAGAGTGGGACACAGCTTAACAACTGAACAACAACAAATACGTAGTGATGCTGAGCATATTTGCATGTACTTACTGGACATTTGTATTTTCTTTTCAGAGAAATGTCTATACATATCCTTTGCTCTACTTATTTTTGAATCAGGTTGTTTGGATTTTGTTGTTGATTTTTTTAAGATACTAATTTCTTATTATAAATATGATTTGTAAATATTTTCTCTCATTCTACAGGTTGCCTCTGTGGGTTTACACTGACAATAGTGTCTTTTGATGAACAAATTGAAAGATTTTTCATGAAATCCAATTTGTCTAGTTTTTCTTTTATCTGTGTCTTTGGTGTCACATCAAAGAAATTGCCAAGTCCAACACAGACATTTTTGCTTTAAGAGTTTTTATAAAGAATTTGTCTATTTATTTGGCTGGGTCAGGGCTTAGTTGCAGCACATGGGACCTTTGTTGCATTGTGTGGACCCTTTCATTGCAGTGTGCTGACTCTAGTTTATACCACATGGGCTTAGTTGCTCTGTGACATGTGGGATCATAGTCTCCCAACCAGGACTGAACCTGTGTCCCCTGCATTGCAAGGCGGATTCTTAGCCACTGAATGCCCAGGGAAGTTCCTTTTTTTTGGGGGGGGGGTTAAATTTTTTTTTTTCTAATTGGAGGATAATTATAATACTGTGGTGGTTTTTGCCATATGTCAAGGTGAGTCATCCGTAGATATACATGTGTTGCCTCCCTCTTGATCCCCCCTCCCTCTTCCCTCATTGTTTTAGATCTTACATTTAGGTCTTTGATGCATTTTGAGTTAATGTTTTCATATGTTGTCAAGTAAGGATTCAACTTAATTCTTTTGCATGTGTATATCCAGATTTTCCAGCACCGTTTGTTGAAAAGACTTTTCTTTTTCCATTGAATGGCCTTGGTACCCTTGTGAAAAATCATTTGACTAGACATATAAGGGTTTATTTCTGGAGTCTCTATTCTTTATAGAGAGTCTCTATTCTTTATAGTCTGTCTTTATGGCAGTACTTCACTGACTACTGTACTTTGTAATACGTTTTGAAATCAGAAAGTGTGAATCCTCCAAATTTGTTCTTTTATTTCAAGATTGTTTGAGCTATTTATGGTTTCTTGAAATTCTATATGAATTTAAATATTAATTTTTCTATACCTGTTAAAAATATGATTGGGATTTTGATCAGGATTGAATTTATCTATAATTTGGATACCACTGACATTTGAACAATATTCTGTCTTCCAATCCATGAACATGGGTTGCGATTTTATTTGTCTGTCTTCATTTCTTTCAACAGTGTTTCATTTTTATTGTTCAAGTCTTTAACATCCTTGGTTATTTTCTATTTTTTCATTCTTTTGATGCTATTATAAATGAAATTGTTCTCATTATTTCCTTTTCAGAGTATTCACAGCTAAAGTGTAGAAATACATTTGATTTTTGCATGTTAGCTTTGTATTCTGAAAATTTGGTGGATTCATTTATTAATTCTAAGAGCTTTTTTTTTGTAGAGCCCTTAAGGTTTCTACATATAAGATCAATTCTTTGGTGCTCAGACTTCTTTATGGTCCAACTCTTACATCCACACATGACCACTGGAGAAACCATAGCTTTGACTAGACAGACTTTGTTGGCAAAGTGATATCTCTGCTTTTAATACTATGTCTAGGTTTGTCATAGCTTTTCTTTCAAGGAGTAAGGGTCTTTTAGTATCATGGCTGCTTTCAAATTGTGGTGCTGGAGTAGATTCTTGAGAGTCCCTTGGACTGCAAGGAGATCAAACCAGTCCATCCTAAAGGAAATCAACCCTGTATATTCATTGGAAGGACTAATGCTAAAGCTGAAACTCCAGTACTTTGGTCACCTCATGCAAAGAGCTGACTCATTGGAAAGACCCTGATGCTGGGAAAGATTGAAGGCAAATGGAGAAAGGGCAGCAGAGGATGAGATGGCTAGATAGCATCACTGACTCAAGGGACATGAATCTGAGCAATGTCTAGGAGATAGTGGCAGACAGAGGACCCTGGTGTGCTGCAGTCCATGGGGTCACAGAATCAGACATGACTTAATGACTGAACAACAACATATAAGACAATATCATCAACATTTTATTTCTTCCTTTCCAATTTGGATGCCTTTATTATTATTTTTTTCTTGCGTAATTCTTCTGGCTAGAACTTCCAGTACAATGCTGAACAGATGTGGTGAAAATAGACATCCTTACTTTGTTTCTTGGAGGAGGAAATGGTAACCCACTCCAGCATTCTTGCCTGGAAAATCCCATGGGCAGAGGCCCCTGGTGGGCTATAGTCGATGGGGTTGCAAAGAGGTGGGCACGAGTGAGTGACTTCACTCACTCACTCAGTTTGTTTCTTACCTTAGAGGGAAAGCTTTCAGTCTTTCCCCATTAAGTATGATGCTTGCTATGTGTTTTTGTGTGTATGGCTTTTATTATGTTGAGGTAGAGTCCTTCTATTCCTAGTTTATTGAGTACTTTTGTATCATTAAATTGTGTTAAATTTTGTCAAATGATTTTCCTGCCTCAATTGAAATAATTATATAGTCTTTTTCACTCATTACGTTAATGTGGTGAATTACATTGATCAATTTTTGTATGTTGAACCATACTAGAATTCCTGGATCATATATAAACTGGATCAGACTCTCTTAGTTTGTGTTTATCTGAGAAAATCTTTACCTCTCCTTCACTTCTGAAGGATAATTTTATTATTTTATTGGATATAAAACTCTAAATGAGTAATTTTTTTCTTTTCAACAGTTTAAATAATTTACTTCATTCTCTTCTTGCTTGCATGATTTTTGAAGATAAATCTGGTGTAATTCTTATCCTTGCTCCTATATAGTTTTTTTCCCCTTTCTTTGGTTTCTTTCAATATTTTCTTTGTCTTCTCCAGTGGACCACATTCTGTCAGACCTCTCCACCATGACCTGCCCGCCTTGGGTTGCCCTTGTGGGCATGGCTTGGTTTCATTGAGTTAGACAAGGCCCTGGTCCTAGTGTGATTAGATTGACTAGTTTTCTGCGAGTATGGTTTCAGTGTGTCTGCCCTCTGATGCTNTCAAGGTCTTTTTCAATGAGTCGGCACTGATGGCATCAGGTGGCCAAAGAATTGGCGTTTTAGCTTCAGCATCAGTCCTTCCAATATTCAGGATTGATTTCCTTTAGGATTGACTGCTCTGATCTCCTTGCTGTCCAAGGGACTCTTGAGAGGTCTCTCCAGCACCGCAGTTCAAAAGTATCAATTCTGTGGTGCTCAGCCTTCTTTGTGATCCAAGTCTCACATCCGTACATAAGATATTTGTGTTGTTTTAAGCCACTAAGTTTGTGATTCTTTGGTACAGCAGCCATAGGAATCTATAACAGTGAACTTGATTCACTCTTCTATCTCTTTAAGCCTCAATTCCTAAATTTCTAAAATTTGGGCAGTATCTGTGTAACCAGATTATTTGGGTGACATAAAAATTTAAAGTAGTAGACATTGGTTACTTTAGACATTTTACCATGTTTTAATTATTCTTTTGATACTGCTTCTCAGTGTTTTATTATTTTTTTTTCCAGGTCTTAAGGCTCAGACACTCAGATAGGGTTGACCACCTCATACAGTTATGCGGTAGAGTATCCTGATGGGCTGTAGTTTACAGAGTTGCAGAGAGTTGGACATGACTTGGCCACTGAGCGTGCAGCAAATAACTTAACCAATCCATCAAAAGAATTGGTTGTGAGAAGGCAGGTCTCTCAAGGCATGCCAACCACAAAATGTTTTACAAGGACAATAAGGAAGGAACTTGATCCATTGAGGTTGCCAGAATAATGTAAACCTATAGTTGTTTGGGGATTTCTTGGCCACCATGTATGAGAGACTGCCTGAGAAAAATGCTAGCAGTGATGAGAACAGAATTATGAGATTTACAGTGATAGATTTCACATACTAGCTATGGAGTACCTAGATCTATCCATGCCTAAAACTACACGATCTTGACTTTGGCAAAAATGTGCTAGATAACATATGCATGATCCATATGAGAAAAAAATTAATAAATAGGACTTCCAGAGTTAAAAGCTCCAACTCTTAAAAAGACACTTTTTTTTAAAGATAAGGGATAGATAAGCTACAGAATGGAAGAAAACATTTACAAATCTCACAAAAGATATAACCAGAATACATAAAGAACTTGCAAAACTGAATAAGGAAACAGACAACTCTAACAAGAATAATGGCAAATAAACCGTAAGCCATATAGATGGCAAGTAAGCATGTTAAAAGATGCTCAACATCATTAGTGATTGCTGCTAAGTCACTTCAGTCGTGTCCGACTCTGTGTGACCCCATAGATGGCAGCCCACCAGGCTCCCCCATCCCTGGGATTCTCCAGGCAAGAATACTGGAGTGGGTTGCCATTTCCTTCTCCAATGCATGAAAGAGAAAAGTGAAAGTGAAGTCGCTCAGTCTGTCCGACTGTTAGCGACCCCATGGACTGCAGCCCACCAGGCTACTCCATCCATTGGATTTTCCAGGCAAGAGTACTGGGGTGGGGTACCATTGCCTTCCCCGCATTAGTGATTAGGGAAATGCAAGTTAAAAACCAACATGAGATACTACACTTCTATTAAAATGACTAAGACCAGTAAGTGTTGGCAAGAAAGAGTGGGGTCTAGAACTATCAGTCATTGCTGGTAGGAATGTAAAATGGTAGGAGAGTTTGGTACCATATGATCCAACCACTCTACTGAGTATTTATGCAAAAAAAAAAAAAAAATGAAAGCGTGTGTCCATACAAAGATTTGTTAGCCAATGTCCATAGTATCCTTAATTGCAATAGCTAAAAACTGGAAATAATCCAAATGCACATTAAAACTTGAATGAATAAGCAAACTGCAGTATAAATATATAATGGCATATTACTCACCAATAAAAAGCACTGCACTTCTGAGACAAAATGATGTGAATAAATATGAGAATAATTATGAAAAGAATGTGGATTTAAAAATTACATACTGTATGATTCCTATTACATAAAACTCCAGCAAATAAAAGTGAATCTGTAATGACAGAAAAAGATCAAGAATGGCTGGGGAGCGCGTTGGAGGAGAAGTCAGAATACAAGGAGGACAAAAGGGAACATCAGGAAAATTTAGGGGTGACGGATAAGCGTATCATCTTGATTATCATGATTGTGGTGATCGCTTGACAGTGTTTACATAATCCCAGGCTTATGATATCACATTTTTCAAGTATGTCTAGTTTATTGTCTACCAATTATACCTCAAAAGTGTGGAGAGAAAACAAATGGGAAGGGAGAAATCAAATGAATAATGCAAGGAAGGGCACAGTTGCAATCTGGGCACAGCAACGGCTGCCACGTGTTCAGATCATAGAGGATATAACAACAGAGGAAGTTGTCAGAAGTGTGTGAATAGCAAGGTAAGTAAGAGCAGAATTCTGAAGTCAGACTCCCTAAGTTCAAACCCTGACTTTGCCACTTGCTAACTATGTGTTGTGTCCATACAAAGATTTGTTAGCCAATGTCCATAGTATCCTTAATTGCAATAGCTAAAAACTGGAAATAATCCAAATGCACATTAAAACTTGAATGAATAAGCAAACTGCAGTATAAATATATAATGGCATATTACTCACCAATAAAAAGCACTGCACTTCTGAGACAAAATGATGTGAATAAATATGAGAATAATTATGAAAAGAATGTGGATTTAAAAATTACATACTGTATGATTCCTATTACATAAAACTCCAGCAAATAAAAGTGAATCTGTAATGACAGAAAAAGATCAAGAATGGCTGGGGAGCGCGTTGGAGGAGGAGTCAGAATACAAGGAGGACAAAAGGGAACATCAGGAAAATTTAGGGGTGACGGATAAGCGTATCATCTTGATTATCATGATTGTGGTGATCGCTTGACAGTGTTTACATAATCCCAGGCTTATGATATCACATTTTTCAAGTATGTCTAGTTTATTGTCTACCAATTATACCTCAAAAGTGTGGAGAGAAAATAAATGGGAAGGGAGAAATCAAATGAATAATGCAAGGAAGGGCACAGTTGCAATCTGGGCACAGCAACGGCTGCCACGTGTTCAGATCATAGAGGATATAACAACAGAGGAAGTTGTCAGAAGTGTGTGAATAGCAAGGTAAGTAAGAGCAGAATTCTGAAGTCAGACTCCCTAAGTTCAAACCCTGACTTTGCCACTTGCTAACTATGTGGCCTTGGATGATTAATTTTTCTTAGTTTGTTCATATTAGAAAACAGAGGAGCTTCCCTGGTGGTCCAGTGGCCAAGATTCCATGTTCCCAATGTAGGGGGTCCAGATTTGACCCCTGGTCGGAGAACTAGATCCCACAGGGCACAACTAAAAGTTTGTGTGTCACACCTAAAGATCCACATGCTGCAACGCAGGTCAGGCGCAGCCAAAAGCGAGTAAACATAAAAAAGAGAGAGAGAGAGAAGAAAATGGAAATAAAAATGGTACCAGCCTCAGAGGGTTATTTTGAGGGTTAAACAAATATGCAAACTTAACATATGCCAAACATACAAAATAATCCATGCAACATGATGTGGTTATAATAATTTGGGCCATTCCTGTTATTGTTTTTTAACGGTTGTATTGAGATATAACCCACATACCATACAATTCACTCATTTAAACAGACGATTCATTTGTAACATTTTGTCTCCTCAACAAGAACCTCCTTATCCATTAGTGGTCAGGTCATTCCCATCTTCCTCCCTTGCCTCTGGCAACCACTAATCAGCTTTCTGTTTCTATAGATTTGCTTAAGGTGAAGGTGAAGTCGCTCAGTCGTGTCCGACTCTTTGTGACCTCATGGACTGTAGCCTACCAGGCTCCTCCGTCCAGGGGATTCTCCAGGCAAGAATACTGGAGTGGGTTGCCATTTCCTTCTCCAGGGGATCTTCCCAACCCAGGGACTGAACCCAGGTCTCCCACATTGGAGGCAGACGCTTTAACCTCTGAGCCACCGGGGAAGCAGAGATTTGCTTAATCTGTATTCAAATTGATATCGAACTATATCCATATCATATTCATACTCAACATTTCATATAAATGGAATCATACCATATGTCATCTTTTATGTCTGTTGTTTTTCCACTCAATATAATGTTTTCAAGTTTCATCTATGTCATAGAATATAGCAGAACTTCATTCATTTTGTGGCTAAATACTTTTTCATTGTGTGGATGTAGCATCCTTTATTCCAGTTATTATTATTGCAGAATGAAGTGTTTTTGACCAAAGGGAATGGGAGAAGGAAGGAGCAGAGGTGTGATCTTAGTACTGCCCAGAAGCCCAGGAACAATTGTATTTGACTAGAGAAAAGGACTTTTCCCAGGCAAGACTCCTGGAGTGGGTTGCCATTTCTGTCTCCAGAGGATCTTCCCAACCCAGGGACTGAGCCCACGTCTCCTGTATTGGCAGGCAGATTCTTTACCAATGAGCCCCGGAAGCCTGACGTTCTTCTGTTAGTCCTCCAAATTTTGTGTCTCTTGAAAAATGCAAATGACTTCTTAATAACATACTCTTTGCCCTATTCAATTAAAGCAGATGATAAAATGGTTTCATATACTTGTTTTTTCATCCTGTTCCTTAGTCTTACCCTTCCTCCAATTGTAACTCTATAATAGAACATTTTTTGTAGGTATTTACCCAACCACAAGAGTGATTAGTTAGCCGATGATTTATGCTTGCGTCTTTCCAACATTGTCAGTCTGACCTCCACTTTTCCTAGCCAATGCTTTTCTTTCTAGAGTTAAACAGGTTATTTTTGCAAATTTAGTTAAGTCTGTTTTCCATTATGCCTGCACCTTTCCAACATTGTCAGTTTGACCTCTGCCTTTCTTAGCCAATGCTTTTTTCCCCAGAGTTAAACAGATTATTTTGGCAAATTTGATTAAGTATAACTGTTTTCCAAGATTTCTGCACAATACAAGTGTCAAAATCTCAGATGACTGTTTTGGTTATGAAGTTGTCTATGTGATTCCCTTTCCTAACCCTGATGCTACCCTGTATTTTTATTGTATAGAACTGACTAATTTCTTTCTTTACATTTGCTGATTTTCAATATCTGTAGCCTCAGGCCTATGTTGGCTTCAGAAGTTATGAGACTCTTTCTTAAGCATACACTTTTGTCAGATTCCCAATAGAAAACTTTACATTAGGTTGTTCCTGTCATTTGCAACCTGACAAGGTCAATAATGCTGCTCAGGAACCCAATTTATTTTTTGTTAGTTTATATAGTTTGTGGTTAAAAATTATGAAATCATTGAAAATTTGAACCATGACCGATTATTAAATAATTGTTTTCCACATTTACTTGTGATTATGATACTGTGGTTATGTTTTAAAGGCATTATTACCCTTTAGTGAAAAGCATTATTATCCTTTAGCAGGCTTCCCCGGTGGCTCAGCAGTAAAGAATATGCCTGCAATGCAGGAGACCTGGGTTTGATCTGAAAGTTGAAAAGTTCCCCTGGAAGAGAGCATGGCAACCCACTCCAGGATTCTTGGAGGACTAGGACTGAGAGTCTCAGTTCCTTACTGCCTGTTGGCTGTAAGATACTCTCCCTTTTTTGCCATATGGGTCTCTCCAATATAGCAGCTTGTTTCCTCAAAGCCACTAAGGGACTAGAGGGCAGGGAGCCTCCTAGTAAGATAGATGCCATAATCTTCTGTAACACAATTACAGAAGTGACATCACATCACTTCTGCTGTGTTCTAGTGATTAGAAATAAGGCTTAGTGGTTTTCCCCACATTCAATAGGAGAGACAATTAAACCATGGAAGCTTCCCTGGTGGCTCAGACAGTAAAGAATCTGCCTGTAATGCAGGAGACCTGGGTTCAATCCCTGGGTCGNAGAAGTGACATCACATCACTTCTGCTGTGTTCTAGTGATTAGAAATAAGGCTTAGTGGTTTTCCCCACATTCAATAGGAGAGACAATTAAACCATGGAAGCTTCCCTGGTGGCTCAGACAGTAAAGAATCTGCCTGTAATGCAGGAGACCTGGGTTCAATCCCTGGGTCGGGAAGATTCCCAGGAAGAGGGCATGGCAACCCACACCAGTATTCTTAGCTGGAGAATCCCATGGACAGAGGAGCCTGGTGGGCTACAGTCCATAGGGTCCCAAAGAGTCGGACACGACTGAAATGACTTAGCATGCGTGTGTGCATGAATACTGTATCTCTGGGTAACTTGAAATCTACATTTCTTTCTGTCGATGAGAATTTTTTATGTACCTCTATTGCATTTATAAGCTCACTCTAGAGTTCTTTGGATCTGGATCTGTTTCTTTTCTGCACAAGTAATCCATATGCCTTAAGACAAATATAGTTGAGTACAAGGAAAAAAAATCACCCAATATCCCACAAAAGATAACCACTGTTAACTTTTTAGTGTATATACTTTCAATTTTAATTTTTATTTAGTAAACCTAAAGGTCTTTTAAATTTTTTCCTGTTATGCATTTTAATGCTTCTTTCCACTGAATTCAGATATTCATCTGTATGTTCTTCTAATTATTATGGTTCCTACTGAAGAACTGAGACCATAATAAGTATATACACACTAGTAGCCTTTTAGACATTAAAGTGCATCTGAATCACCAGGGAAGTTTGCTAAAAACAGAAGTTCTAGAGCTCCATTCAGTAGATTTGGACGGGTACATTTTTAAGAAACTCCTCAGGTGATTCTCACATAGGTGGCTGATGATCATAATTTTAGAAACACTAGGACATTATTAAATGAATTCAGTGTTCCTTTAGGAATTGCAAACAATCTCTTCTAGAGAATTGAAGTTACATATCCAAGAATATTTTATTCAGGGACTGAATGAGACAAAAACTCAGAGCTCTTGATGCAATCATTATTAATTGTATTTTGCCAAGTGCCTACCTTATGTCAAGCAGAATCACAAACTGACTAGCAGAAAGTGCAGCCCTGAGGGGAAGGATGCTGGACTGGGGACATCTATCTTTGGGGACTCTGATAAATATTTGAAGGGAAAATCTAAAGGTAGGGGGAAAATCTCAGGGGAAAATTTGAGGTTCTTGCTTAATATGTGGAGATGGGGACAAAAATAGGTAAACACAGCTCAGACACACCAGACCTTGTTTCACAGTAATGTGAAGCAAATATAGTTCCCAATTTGTAAAGAATTCCTGGATTTATTCATCAGGCTTAAAGATTCAAATTTCATAACCAAGTCTTTATTAAGTGACTCTATGGCTCTCATAAAGTCATTAAAAATAGCTCCACATCTTCTCAAACTAGAAATGAGTCCCTGTATTAATCTTTTAGTACATTAATTTCATCATTTTTTTCTTTATGTATTAGATAAGTATTAAATTTGAAATAAAAAATACATACAGAAATTGCTCTTTTAAACTGCTTTATTTACTTCACAATATATAATAAGCATCTTGCCATGAAACAGGTAAAATTATCCTGTTAAAATCTTACAGACTGGGTGAAAACATTCAACTAGAAGCTGGTAATCTGAGCCCCACCAGAAATGAGTGGCATCAAAAGGTTTATGACAAAGGTACATCATGAACATGGAAGTTTAGGAAGCAAGTGTGTCTCCCTATTAACATCAGGATTCAAGGCATAAGGCAAAACTCATCATTACGTTCATGGTGAGGGGGGTCAGTGCTAACTGCCCGCAAACTGTGACTCAACTGCTTTTCCCTCAGCTTTTGNAATGAGTGGCATCAAAAGGTTTATGACAAAGGTACATCATGAACATGGAAGTTTAGGAAGCAAGTGTGTCTCCCGATTAACATCAGGATTCAAGGCATAAGGCAAAACTCATCATTACGTTCATGGTGAGGGGGGTCAGTGCTAACTGCCCGCAAACTGTGACTCAACTGCTTTTCCCTCAGCTTTTGCATGAGTTGTCTCATCTCTTCCCCAATCCTTTCTCTGTTCTCTTCTCTCATCCTCGCCTGTGGCTTTCCAAGCCTCTGAGTCATGTCCCATCTATAATGTAGAATGGGCTGCCTAACACGGAACCGTCTGCGATTTCCTCTAGGTACACAATATTCACCAGCTCCCAAAGAGAGGGCCAAAGGCTCTCCTTTATTAGCATCTTGCTCTTTTTCATCCTTTTTTTCATTTTCTTCGTTGGCATTTTCCATGGTGAGGTTTTTCAGCACTTGTTCCTCTTTGGGCATCATTGCTCCTAGGAGACAAAAGACAGGACAAGCGACTGCATTTTTGGTGGACAGATCAGCACCGAGGACAGAGGCCTTACTACGAATTTTCAAAGGTCTAGATATCATGGTTTCCTTTTTTTCTTTCAATTTTCACACCTGAAAGGCTTCGTGCGTCCTCCAGGGGCCCCCAGTCCGAGCCCTCCCCAGTCCTTCTCAGTTATTTCCCCTCCCTCTTCCCAAACCCACCATTTTCCCCACAGATCCATCCCCTAGGCCGTTTCAAACATCAAAATGGAGGTCGGGGCTTGGGGGAAGTTAAGAGGGGGTGTGACGGGGTTCTGCACCCCCCTCCGCACATTGTCCCCTGCACCGACCTTAGCCTATCCTTGCTGTCTCCTCCTCCTCCCGATTCCTGCTGCAAAGTGAGTTGCTGCAACGCTTGACACGTAGACCCGCAGACCTAAGTGGATGGAGGGAGGGAGTACTGTCACCAAGCTCTCGGTGCCGAACCACCGCTCCTCCCCCGCCCCCGCCACCCCCCGCG
>SJYX01009830.1:64108-85193 GCA_006410675.1 Oreotragus oreotragus
AAATGATCTGTGAAGTTAACCTTCAAGGAGAAGTCTGCTTGCCAAATCTTGGCTATTTTATGTAAGTAATCTACCTTTTTCCCCCTTCTGGGAGAGATTTCAAGTCTTATTAATAAACATTTATATTTTATTCTACTATAATAAACATTCATTAAATATGAAAAGCATTTGCTGGCAATTGAAGTCATCTGTTGAAATTTAACAGCTATAATTAAAGATGGTTTTGAAGACCTAAGCAAAGGGAAGGGCCTTGAGGCAGAAGCAGGTTGAGGGATACAGAGATAATGGCCTCACCCCATCCTGTCAAGAGATTGGGAAGGGACTGGTCTTCCTGCTGTCACATTCCAGAATATCTCATTTCCTACATTCAAGCTCCTGGCAGTTGCTTACTCCAAAAATATAGATGGGCAGGTGACCAGGGTCTTGACCTGAGTAAATTCCTTTGGTTTCTTCCCTCCATTTCCCCACCTCCCACCGCCCCCCCCCACCCCGCCAAATCCAACCTAGAAACATACCTCCCAGATAGATGAGGGAAACTAGATGGGGCTCTTCTACACTTCTGTCGTGGGGGATTCCAAGAATTGCAGAAAAGTAATTGCTATGGAGAGAACCACTGTAAATTTCCTCATTCTGGACATGTCCAGAATGGGGAAAGCTACATATCTTCGTAAACCATATAATATGTGTTCTTTGGGTGCTCTCTTCATTTAGCATAATGTTTTCAAATCTCATGGCAACATATGATTAATCATTTGAGGAACTGCCAAATTGTTTTTCAAAGTGGTTGACCATTTTACATTTCTACCAACACTGTATGAGAATTTTGAATTTGCCACATCCTCACCATATACTGTCAGCTGAAACTTTGTATCTACTCATATTAGTGGGCATAAAGTTTGCAATGTGAAAGCTGTGAGTTCAGTTTTATTTGAGGACTTATTGAGGACCATAGCTGGGAGACAGCCTCTCAGCTAGCTCTGGGGAACTGCTTTGAAGATGTGAGAGGTAGTATATTTATGATTTTCATGAAGGAGGTATGTGCAATCAAGCACAAATCGCAGTAGAAAGTTGTTGCTACTCACGAGGACCAGATATCTCTGATAATGATTTTAAATGCTTTGCTAGGTATGTGAAGATGCAAAAAATCAGGTTCATAAAATTGTGTCCCCCAAATATTTAATTATCTGAAGGATCTGAAAGCCTATTCTGCCAGTTTTCCCAGAGCAGAGAGTACCTCATTCCTGAGCTCCCTGAAGGATGTGTTCACGGTCAGTGGCTGCAATAGCTAAGTGACTGCATTCTTACAGAACTAGATCGGTGAGCAACCTACTTTTGTTGTCAGTGCTCCTACCCCTCCATGGTAATAAATTCAACCATGTTTTGGGAGGCATTTCATGACTATTTTATCCCACAGAGCTCAGGCAAAGATTTCACTGATAGGTCACTCAATGTGCTATTACTGGACTAGGCACTGTTAACAGTAGCCCAAATCTTTGGGCCATCTGACCTACTAGTCTTTGATGGTCTAGGAAATGATCCCTTCTGATTTCTTCTTCTCATATCTAGTGCTACACTATCACAATCAATTGATCTTATAGAACTATGTATTTGGCCAACTGTTTCAAGTCACCTTTTTTTTTTGCAGCCAATGATGGAGAACCTCTATATAGTCAGCAGAAACAAGACTGGGAGCTGACTGTGGTTCAGATCATAAACTCCTTATTGCCAAATTCAGACTTAAATTGAAGAAAGTAGGGAAAACCACTAGACCATTCAGGTATGACCTAAATCAAATCCCTAACAGTTATACAGTGGAAGTGATAAATAGATTCAAGGGATTAGATCTGATAGACAGAATGCCTGGAGAACTATGGATGGAGGTTCACGACATTGTACAGGAGGCAGTGATTAAGACCATTGCCAAGAAAATGAAATGCAAAAAGGCAAAATGGTTGTCTGATGAGGCCTTACAAATAGCTAAGAAAAGAAGAGAAGCCAAAGCGAAGGAGAAAAGGAAAGATACACCCATTTAAATGCAGAGTTAGTTCCAAAGAAAAGCAAGGAGAGATAAGAAAGCTTTCCTCAGTGATTAATGCAAAGAAATAGAGGAAAACAATAGGATGGGAAGGACTAGAGACTTCAAGAAAATTAGATACCAAGGGAACATTTCATGCAAAGTTGGGCTCAATAAAGGACAGGGATGGTATGGACCGAACAGAAGTTGAAGATATTAAGAGGTGACAAGAATACATAGGAAAACTATACAAAAAAGATCTTCATGACCCAAATAATCACAATGGTGTGGTCACTCACCTAGAGCCAGACATCCTGGAACATGAAGGTCAAGTGGGCCTTAAGAACCATCATTATGAACAAAGCTAGTGGCGGTGATGGAATTTCAGTTGAGCTATTTCAAATCCTAAAAGATGATGCTGTGAAAGTGCTGCTCTCAATATACCAGCAAATTTGGAAAACTCAACAGTGGCCACAGGACTGGAAAAGGTCAGTGTTTATTCCAATCCCAAAGAAAGGCAATGCCAAAGAATGCTCAAACAACCGCGCAGTTGCACTCATCTCACACGCTAGCAAATTAACGCTTAAAATTCTCCAAGCCAGGCTTCAACACTACATGAACCATGAACTTCTACATGCTCAAGCTTGATTTAGAAAAGGCAGAGGAACCAGAAATAAAATTTCCAACATCCATTGGAACTTCAAAAAAGTGAGAGAGTTCCTAAAAAACATCTGCTTCTGCTCTATTGACTATGCTAAAGCCTTTGACTGTGTGGACCACAACAAAGTTTGGAAAATTCTTAAAGAGATGGGAATACTAGATCACTTGACTTGCTCCCTGAGAAATCTACATGCAGGTCAAGAAGAAACAGTTAGAACTGGGCTTGAAACAACAGACTGCTTCCAAATCGGGAAAGGAGTACAGCAAGGCTGTATATTGTCAGCCTGCTTATTTAACTTATATCCAGAGTACATCAAGAGAAATGGTGGACTGGAGGAAGCACAAACTAGAATCAAGATTGCCAGGAGAAATATCAATAACCTCAGATATGCAGATGACACCACCCTTATGGCAGAAAGCGAAGAAGAACTAAAGAGCCTCTTGATGAAAGTGAAAGAGGAGAGTGAAGAAGATGGCTTAAAATTCAACACTCAGAAAACTAAAATGGCATCTGGCCCCATCACTTCATGGCAAAGAGATGGCAAAACAATGGAAACAGTGACGGACTTTATTTTTGGGGGCTCCAAAATCACCGCAGATGATGATTGCAGCCATGAAGTTAAAAGACCCTTGCTGTTTGGAAGAAAAGTTATGACCAACCTAGACAGCATATTAGAAAGCAGAGACATTATTTTGCCAACAAAGGTCCGTCTAGTCAAAGCTTTGGTTTTTATAGTAGTCATGTATGGATGTGAGAGTTGGACTATAAAAATGCTGAGCACAGAAGAATTGATGTTTTTGAACTGTGGTGTTGGGGAAGACTCTTGAAAATCCCTTGACTGCAAAGAGACCCAACCAGTCTGTCCTGAAGGAAATCAGTCTTGAATATTCACTGGAAGGACTGATGCTGAGGGTGAAGCTCCAACATTTTGGCCACCTGATTCAAAGAACTGACTTATTTGAAAAGACCCTTATGCTTGGAATGATTGAAGGTGGGAGGACAAGGGGTTGACTCAGAATGAGATGGTTATATGACATCACTGACTCAATGAACATGAGTTTGAGCAAGCTCCAGGAGTGGGTGATGGACAGGGAAGGCTGGTGTGCTGCAGTCCATGGGGTCGAAAAGAGTCAGACATGACTCAGCGATTTAACTGAACTGAACTGAACTGAAAGACACGTTCCAGGAATTCAGGACAATGGAGTGGGATGGTTACTGAAAACAGGACTAAGGTTTCAGAGTTCTAGCCTGACTGCCTAGTAATTTCTGCCTCAATTCCCCCCTCTAGAGATGGAGACTCTAACTGCCATTATGAGGAAAGGGGAGATGACCAATCTGGCTTCTTCAAGCTGTGTAGGGGTGTCATTAAGGGATGGCAGTTTGGTCTCCACCAGGGGGATGATCTAGTGGACCTTGGTATGTCATCTTAGGCTCCATTTCTATAACCATTAGAAGTTGGATAGCTTCTATGTGAAACATTACAACGCAAGAGAGACAATTTAGAATATAAGGGCCAAAAAGCAATAAGAGCAAAACATGGCTTCAGATCAGGACCAGGGGTTTCCACCAGATGGAAGTTGATATCTAGTCCTATAGGTGGTCCCAAAAAGAGAAGTGGAATCAGCCATTGCCTAGACTTGTTCGTATTCTGGGCCCTTCTTGAACAGTTGTCCTTTCAGTCCTTCTAAGGGAGTGTATTGATATTCCAAACACTGAGAATTTTCCTGTGAATTTTCTCCTGGGGGTGTTAGACCATCCTTGTGATTTTCTCCAGGAGAATTCCAAGGCTTTATCTGTGTGTGAGGAATCCAGGCATCAATACTTGTAACCTTACCAGTGGTGGGTGAAGAGAGAATAACAGAATTAGGTCCTCCCATGTGGGAGTTAAGGTCGGACTACTGTCAGGAAGAATAGCCTTTACTAATACCAAGTTCCCACGATTATTTTCTTTTGGTTGTGAGATCCCATTTTCTAAGGATTGTAACTATTATTGAAAAGAAGTTAGTGACATATTTTGTTAGTTCAGCGGTTTCTTGATCTAGAAGTAAATCATTTTTGCGAAATGGCCTCCCATATAACATTTCAAAAAGGCTGAGTCCCAGTGACTGTGGAGTATTTCTTATTCTCGCAAGATCTAAAGGAAGTAATGAAGTCCAGGAAAGGGGAGTCTCTTGTGAGAGTTTTCATAAATGTTGCTTAATCATACTATTAGCTTTTTCTACCTTCCCAGAGGATTGAGGCCTCCAGGCACAGTGTAAATGAAACTCGATTCTTAGGGCCTGGGAGACACCTTGTGTTATTGTAGCCTTAAAGGCAGGGCCATTGTCACTTTAAATTTATGTGACAGGCCAAAGTGAGGAAAGATCTCCTATATTAAAGTTTTACCAACTTCTTTTGCTTGTTCTATTCTACAAAGCAAAGTTTCTATCCACTCGGTAAAGGTATCAACCCAATCCAGTAGGTATTGATGTCCCTTGGCTTTTGACATATGAGTGAAATCTATCCAGTCCTCTCCAAGATATCTTCCTGTACACTGTAAGCCTGGGAGAGCTGACTGGTTGTTATAGGGATTATTCTTTTGGCAGACTTCACATCCTTTAACAATCTAGCTTACAGTTTTTATTAATCCTTTTCCCTTGAAAAGACTCTTAGAATGTTGGTAAGTATTTTCAATTCCCAAATGGAAAGTTTGCTGTAGAGCTTTAAGAATTTTTCATTGGGTGCTGTAGGGCAATACAAGTTTTTCATTTTCTGTTTGAAGCCATCCAGAGCGGAGTGGAGTATCTCCATGAGAAAGAGGGTGGTGACATTTCTCGGGAGAATACCGGGACTTCACGTCACTGGGCTCTTATTCAAGAGGAGGGGAGCCTGAGCATTAAAAGACTGGACGGCTGCCTTCTTCTACCTGTTTCCCACTGTTATGTCAGAAGCATCCCTTTGATGGCCCCGACAGCCACTTCTTTGGGTAGTTTAATTGCATCTAGTCAGTCAGTCAGTTCAGTCGCTCAGTCGTGTCCGACTCTTTGCGACCCCATGAATCGCAGCACGCCAGGCCTCCCTGTCCATCACCGTCTCCCGGAGTTCACTCAGACTCATACCTAGTAACATTTTTTGTTGTTTGTTTGTCTTTACTGCAGTATTCAGTTCAGTTCAGTTCAGTTGCTCAGTCCTGTCCGACTCTTTGCGACCCCATGAATCGCAGCACGCCAGGCCTCCCTGTCCATCACCATCTCCCGGAGTTCACTCAGACTCACGTCCATCGAGTCCGTGATGCCATCCAGCCGTCTCATCCTCGGTCGTCCCCTTCTCCTCCCGCCCCCAATCCCTCCCAGCATCAGAGTCTTTTCCAATGAGTCAACTCTTCGCATGAGGTGGCCAAAGTACTGGACTTTCAGCTTTAGCATCATTCCTTCCAAAGAAATCCCAGGGTTGATCTCCTTCAGAATGGACTGGTTGGATCTCCTTGCAGTCCAAGGGACTCTCAAGAGTCTTCTCCAACACCACAGTTCAAAAGCATCGATTCTTCGGCGCTCAGCTCTCTTTAATTTACAATGATGCGTCAGTCTCGGCTATACAGCAGAATGACTCATAGACATATATACATTCTTTAATATTATTTTCCATTATGGTTTATCCAAGCAATGATTTTATGTATAGTAGGTGTTTATTAAATTATGTATGACTGCTAAAATGCTGACTATAAGTATTAGTAAACAGTACAGAAGATAATTCAGAAGTGCCACTCCAAATTAAAGACATACTGAACTGGAAAAGTATATTTAAGTGCTATTATATATCATCTCATATATAATAATTCTTCTGATTTAAAACATCATAGTCATAGCTAAATTACTAACTAAACTTCTAATATGTAAAATACAGGTGTACCATCTTTTAAGAAAACAGAATGTATAGTTGTATGAAATTCAAAAACGATGTCTGAATGTAACTGCCTCATAAGACAGTTGTTAAAATATCAATACCCTACTTATTTTGAATGGTTGGTATAGAGTTAATTATGGGCTTTCCAGGTGGTGTGGTCATAAAGAATCTACCTGCCAGTGCAGGAGACATAAGAGACACATGTTCGATCCCTGGGTCGGGAAGATACCCTGGAGGAGGAAATGGCAACTCACCCCAGCGTTCTTGCTTGGAGAATCCCTACGGACAGAGGAGCCTGATGGGTTACAGTCCATGGGGTCGCAAAAGAGTTGGACATGACTGAGCACAAGCCCAAAGAGTTAATCATAAAATAGAAGAGCAACGTTTTATAAAATAAATTTTCACTACAGCGACTTCCCTGGTGGCTCGATGGTAAAGAATCCACCTGTCAGTGCAGGAGACACAGGGTTCAATCCCTGATCCGGGAAGAACCCACTTGCCAAGAATCAACTGAACTCATGCGCCAAACTACTGAGCCTGTTCTCCAGAGCCGGGGAGTCACCACTACTGAGCCCATGAGCCACAACTACTGAAGCGCCCGTCCTCTAGAGCCCCTGCTCCCCAACAAAAGAAGCTTCCACAGTGAGAAGCCAGAGCGTGGCAGCTAGCGCGTAGCCCCCTCCAGCAGCCACAAGAGAAAAGCCTGCACGGCACAGCTCTGTGATCCAGTGGATGTTGGCAATTTGATCTCTGGTTCCTCTGCCTTTTCTAAATCCAGCTTGAACGTCTGGAAGTTCTCGGTTCATGTACTGTTGAAGCCTGGTTTGGAGGATTTTGAGTGTGACCTTGCTAGCATGTGAGATGACTGCAATTGTGCGCCAGTTTTAAACATTCTTTGGCATTGCCCTTCTTTGGAGATGGAATGAACTCTGACCTTTTCCAGGAGCTTTTCTGGAGTGGGTAGCCATTCCTTTCTCCAGAGGATCTTCCTGACCCAGGCAAGGGATTTACCATCTGAGCCACCAGGAAAGCCCTGCCTTTTGAAAGCCTGTCCGTATCTCGCATGTGATTGTACAGGTTGCTATCCTTATCAGTTGCTGTAATAAGATTCTTACAAGGATCTTATCTTGAAACATCACGCTTAAAGGAAAGGTGTAATGGGTGTAACATGAGTCTTACAGTGCTCTTGTTCCACACTTTAATAGCCTGTAACTCTCTTTTTCAGGTACGTGCATGCGTGCCTAGCTGCTTCAGTTCTGTTGTCGTTATTTAGTCACTACTGCTGCTGCTGAGTCACTTCAGTCGTGTCCGACTCTGTGCGACCCCGTAGACGGCAGCCCACCAGGCTCCGCCATCCCTGGGATCCTCCAGGCAAGAACACTGGAGTGGGTTGCCGTTTCCTTCTCCAATGCATCAAAGTGAAACGTGAAAGTAAAGTCGCTCAGTCATGTCTAATTCTTTGTGACACCATAGACTGTAGCCCACCAGGCTCCTCTGTCCTTGGGTTTTCC
Source organism: Oreotragus oreotragus (assembly GCA_006410675.1). Classification (NCBI taxonomy): domain Eukaryota; kingdom Metazoa; phylum Chordata; class Mammalia; order Artiodactyla; family Bovidae; genus Oreotragus; species Oreotragus oreotragus. The sequence continues at coordinate 72,177 of SJYX01009830.1, forward strand.
CAGGCAAGAATAGTAGAGTGGGTTGCCATGCCCTCTTCCCAGGGATCTTCCTGACCCGGGAATCAAACCCTTTCTCCAATGCATCAAAGTGAAACGTGAAAGTAAAGTCGCTCAGTCATGTCTAATTCTTTGTGACACCATAGACTGTAGCCCACCAGGCTCCTCTGTCCTTGGGTTTTCCCAGGCAAGAATAGTAGAGTGGGTTGCCATGCCCTCTTCCCAGGGATCTTCCTGACCCGGGAATCAAACCCTCATCTCCTGCATTGGCAGGCAGGCTTTTTACCACTGACATCACCTGAGATGGTCAGTAGCTATTCTGAAATTCCTATATAAACATCTGATGAAGACAAGACGTTTAGTAAAATAAAATCAATAGAATACCACACTAACTTTTGCATATGGGTTGCGGAAATGTCATTCTTTTATGGAAAATAGAAGTCAAGACTTTACTAGGTTGGTGCAAAAGTAATTATGGTTTTACACTGTTGCACTTTGCCATTCGACGTTGGAAAACGGTCTTAAATGAATGTGTTTATGTCATACATAATTTTGATGCACATTTCTTGCTTTATGTTTTTTTGCTAATGACTTTTTACTTGCTGTTTATTTTAGACTCTAAAAATGATGTTAGACAAAAAGAAAATGTGAGTGATTTATTTTTTTCAAGTTTGAAATGGGTTGTAAAGCAAACAGAGACAACTCACAAGCTCAGCAATGTGTTTGGCCCAGGAACTGCTAATGAATATATGATGCAATGGTGGTTCAAGAAGTTTTGCAAAGGAGACAAGAGCCTTGAAGGTGAGGAGCATAGTGGCTGGCCATAGGAACTTCACAATAATCAAATGAGAGCTATCATCGAAGCTGATCCTCTGAAACTACGTGAGAAGTTGCCAAAGGACTCAAAATCAACCATTTTATGGTCATTTGGTATTTGAAGCAAATTGGAAAGCTGAAAAAGCTTGATAAGTGGGTGCCTCATGAGCTGACCACAAATTTTTTTTGAAAAAACCATTGTTTTGAAGTGTCATTGGACTGTGACAAACAAGAAGTGGACTGTATACACCAAGCAGAGACGACTAGCTCAGTGGCTGGACCAGGAAGAGGCTCCAAAGCACTTCCCAAGGCCACACTGGCACCAAAAAAAATCGTGGCCACTGTTCAGTGGTCTGCTGGCCTGATCCACTACAGCTTTCTGAATCCCAGAGAAACCAGTACATCTGAGAAGTATACTCAGCAAATCGATGAGATGCACCAAAAACTGCCATGCCTGCAGCTGNGGCTGGACCAGGAAGAGGCTCCAAAGCACTTCCCAAGGCCACACTGGCACCAAAAAAAATCGTGGCCACTGTTCAGTGGTCTGCTGACCTGATCCACTACAGCTTTCTGAATCCCAGAGAAACCAGTACATCTGAGAAGTATACTCAGCAAATCGATGAGATGCACCAAAAACTGCCATGCCTGCAGCTGGCATTGCTCAACAGGAAGGACCCAATTCTTCTCCATGACGATGCCTGACCGCATGGCAGGTCACACACCAGCGCTTGAAAAGTTAAATGAGTTGGGCTACTCTCGCCAACCAGCTACCACTTCTTCAAGTGTCTCCAGTTTTTGCAGGCAAAACGCTTTCACGACCAGCAGGAGGCAGAAGATGTTCTTCTCCATGACGATGCCTGACCGCATGGCAGGTCACACACCAGCGCTTGAAAAGTTAAATGAGTTGGGCTACTCTCGCCAACCAGCTACCACTTCTTCAAGTGTCTCCAGTTTTTGCAGGCAAAACGCTTTCACGACCAGCAGGAGGCAGAAGATGCCTTCCAAGAGTTCATCTAATCCCAAAGTATGGATTTTTGCACTACAGGAATAAACAAACTTCTTTCTCATTGGCAAAAAATGTATTGACTGGAATGGTTCCTATTTTGATGAATAAAGTTGTGTTCGAGCCTAGTTATAATGATTTAAAAGTCACAGTCCTAAACCACAATCACTTTTTCATCAACCCAATACTAGGTACTTCTTGGACTTCAGTGTCAAATCCTGTGCCCTGCCAACTTTAATATTAGTCTGAATTTTTTATGAATATTCTTAATTATTATGAACATTCCTTGCTCACTGTACTCTTTATGTAATGCCAAGAATTCAGCTAAGTTCCAGGAGGAACTAAAGCCCTCGGTGGATGTCTGCTGAAATGTACCTTATCCTATCTGATTCTGAATCATTATTACCTCCTCACAATGGCATCCTCCAAAGTGCCTGCATTTCTACCTGGTCTCTACCAAAAAGGTCAGTGCAGCCTTCTGCTACAGCATCCTTCATTAAAGCAGAACTGGACAACGAGCAGCTCTTTCTGAAGAAGTAATTGATTCTTAGATGCTATTTGGACTCCGTAGGACATGGTATGCAGGACATGGCTCATCCTTCTGCCAGGACATGGCAAATGCTTCCTCTTCTTGTTTTTAACAATGTGATTTACCATCTCCCCTGGAGACAGGGTTTTGTGACACAAAGATGTTCAATCCTCTGATCCAGCCTGTATTCCACTCCTGTCCCTCATCCAGAAATGACAATAATATATGAACAGTCTTAGTTGCTCAGTCATGTCTGACTCTTTGCAACCCCATGGACTGTAGCTCACCAGATTTCTCTGTCTATGGGATTCCCCAGGCAAGAATACTGGGCTGGGTTGCCATTCCCTTCTCTACAGTATCATTCCAACCCAGGGATCGAACACGGGTCTCCTGCATTGCAGGCAGAATCTTTACCATCTGAAGCCCATAATATATGAAGAGACCCAGCAAATTCTCTGCCTTCCCTCAATCAGAAGTCTCTCTCAAATTACCTACAAGTCAGAAAAGATTGTCATGAGTTGCCATGAATCCTGACCTCTGTTCATTTGTAAACTTTGGCCAACTTGGGTTCTACTTTTTATGACTCATGGCTTCTGATACTTGCAGGTCAAAAGGTGAAAGTAATGAAACATAAAGATGCACAAGTATACACAAGAACAAACGCCTACGCCAAGAAATTAGTTTCCCTGTCCACCTTCATGATGGATTTCCTCAATAAGCTCCCTCCTTTTCAGTGATGTAACACCAACTTCATGGCTGTTCCAGTGACAAGTGGTTCACTTCCACCTATGCCAGGAGCCACTGGGATATTCATATTGGTCATCTTCTACCTCCATAAAGGCATCAACAAAACTGCTGTAGTCTCAGGACCACGCTCTCACCCCAGCCCCAATATTTATATTCAGGATCACTTTACATCCTGTTTTTGCCTGGTACAATCATATACCATCCTGATTCAATCATAGTTCTTGCCTGTGATCAGTACCTCTTTTCTGTCTTAAAAAAATCTCAGTTTGTAAAATAAATTATAATGACATTGTATGTATGTCCTGCTAGACAGACCTTTTCTTTCCTGCCAAGTCAAAATGGACCTATCCTGGGATACTTGCCAGAGAGAAATAACCAGCCAAATCCTAAAGTTACAATCTTCCGTTCTACTCTTCCCCCTACCAAGAAATCTAATTGGTCATTTCTCCTTCCCACCATCTAAATTGAAATATCATCCACCCTTACCTCAGAATATCAAAAGTGCATGAACTACATTTTCTAACTAGGGTACTTCCTGGACTTAATTCTCTTTGTCAGCGTTTGTAGCTGTAAAATATGGTGAGGAATTCTAAGTTGCAAAGGCTAATTGACAAGCTTTCTCAAGGAAGCCAAAGTGACCTTCAAGTGATATGTCAGTAGTGGTACCCAGGGACAACCCTACCAGCGTGTTACTAATCTCAGTAGCATCCTGGTAATTTCTCTCTTTAAAATCCTTTGCAAAGCTGCCTGACACCTGTCTCATCTTCTCAACATTAAGCCTGTCATATTGGTTTGACCTACAATTTTAGCTCCTAAGTGCTCTCAAATTCTACAGCTCTCAAATCTAGCAGCCTCTTCTTCATCCTGCCAAGCACAATCCCCAATGTTCCCACTAATAAAGGATATTTAGGAATATGTAGTTCATGTCATACCAGATTTTTTGGATGTCCTGGAAAAAAGTCCAGTACTTCGATAAATGAAATACAAGCAGAAGACCAAGGCTGGGAGCCTGCCTTCTCATCTCTGCTTGCCATTTGCAGGCCTAGGCCATTGACCTATGCAGATGATGCAGAGGCCCACAATTCTAAAGTGTCTATTGGCACCTGGGCCCTAGAAAACTAGTTCACTTAGAGAAAATGGCTTCACTACCTATCCACAAGGGTCTCACTCCCCCTGAGAATTTCTGAAAACTCATTTGGCAGGAAGCCTCCATGGGATACATTTTCCTCCACTCTGATCCTGTCCTCTTCACCCATTATTTTTGCTTCATTGCAACCTGTCTGATAGCTGTGCCACTTGAAGGCAGGCAGGGACTGTGTGTTGTTTATTACTGACTTTCTCCATGTCACAAAATTAGGCAAGGAGCTTCCACAGTGCTGCAGTGATACAGTGCATTGCCTGCCAATGCAGGAGATGCAGGAGACACAGTTTCAATCCCTGAGTCGGGAAGATCCCCTGGAGGAGGAAATGGCACCCCACTCCAGTATTCTTGCCCGGAAAAAAATCCCATGGACAAGGGAGTCTGGTGGGCTATAGGCCATGGAGTCGCAAAAGAGTCAGATAAAACTGAGCGACTAGACAATAACAAAGAACTTGGCAATGAGCATCGTTTAGGCAGCAGACTCACCCCTGCTGCTTCACTGTATCTTGTAGCTCTCTCCTTTTCGTATGCTGGCCTTGAGGCTTGGTCTGAAGAATGGGAGCAAAATACACTGGAAAGAGAGGTGTATGTTTTCGATATATAAATGTTTTTCTACTGCTGGTTATTTTACAAATTGAATCAAAATTGGTACTCTAGCTTCTAATTTTTACTCTCACAACCATCCAGGGTTCTTTTCCTTCCTTCAATAACACAATTATGTCAGGCCTAGAAATGTAATGACCCAATGAGACCAAATCCCCATACTTCTCCATCATCATATCGTGGTACACCTTCTTTGGAACAGGGTCAAGAAATTCCCACTCGTGCTGAAAGAACTCTTTGGCCACACCCTGAATGTTATTGATCCACAGGCCTTGGCTTTAGACTTGCAAGAGCTGATCAGTCCTCAGGGTTCCTTTACCAGAAAAAACTCAGAGAGATCACACATGTTGGTATTTGCCTTTCTCTGTCAGACTTCACTTAAAATGGGGCTTCCCTGGTGGCTCAGATGGTAAAGAATCTGCCTGCAATGCAGGAGACTCAGGTTCAATCCCTGGGTCAGGAAGANTACCAGAAAAAACTCAGAGAGATCACACATGTTGGTATTTGCCTTTCTCTGTCAGACTTCACTTAAAATGGGGCTTCCCTGGTGGCTCAGATGGTAAAGAATCTGCCTGCAATGCAGGAGACTCAGGTTCAATCCCTGGGTCAGGAAGATCCTCTGAAGAAGGGCGTGGCTACCCATGCCAGTGTTCTTGCCTGGAGAATTCAATGGACAGAAGACCCTGGTGGACATAGTCCATGGGGTCACAAAGAGAACGACACAACGGAGCCACTAACACTTTTACTTATTTTCATTGTCTTCACTTAATGTAATGCCTTCTAGATCCATCCATGTTGTGGCAAATGGCAGGATTTCCTTCTTTTTATGACTGAATGACATGCGATTGTATATATACCGCATTTAAAAAACCCATTCATCTCTTGATGATCTCTTGTTGTTTTCATCTCTTGGCTATCATAAACGGTGCTGCATTTAACACTGGGGTGCTGATATATTTTCAAGATGTGATTTTGTTTCCTTTGGGTAAATATCAAGCGGTGGAGCTGCTGGGTTATATGGTAGTTCTAGTTTGGGTTTTGGGGGGACTCTCCATGCTGTTTTCCATGGTGGCTGCACCAGTTTACATTCCCTCCAGCAGTGCGTAGGAGCTCCCTTTAGTCCACATCCTTGCCAACACTTGTTATTTCTTGTCTTTTTGGTAAATGGCCATTCTTGCTTTTTTAGTGTAGTGTTGATTTGCATTTGCCTGATTACGGATGATGTTGAACTCCTTTTCCTGTACTTGTTGGCCATTATTGTGTCTTCTTTGGAAAAGTGTCTCTTCTGAGCCTCTCCTTGTTTTTCATTTGGGATGTTTGTTTGCTTTTCTATTAAGCTCTATAAGATTTTAAAATATACATTGTGATTTATAAATCAACTATATTCTAATATAAAATTTTAAAAAAGATTTTTTTTTTTTTTAAGCAGTGGCACTCTGGGATCAGAGTTAGTAGCCCTGAAGGTAATGGGACTTCAGTTTGGATGTGATCTGGTTGCTAACGGATCTAAATCAGGCCTGAGCCGTAGTCATCTCTAAAAGGGCAATAATCAAAGGAGTCTTAGAAGAAGCAAGAAGACAAGCTAGTAGAGCCAGAGAGAAATGTTCAGAGAGCAGAAAGACCACACTGCTCAATGCAGAACTATTCAGAGACCTTGGGCAAAGTGTTGCTGACAGATGTTGTATTTCACAACACAAGTAGCCTGGAGGCATACCATCCTGGATACGTGCTTAAAGGACTCATGATAACCCCGTCTTCTCTAAGACAGAGGGTTATATTTCCAAGAGGTGCTTTAGGTCTGAGGAGTAAGAGAAGGTTAAGAGAGACAGCTGTGTCCTAATAAATGAGTTTCTATTCTGAAGGCCTGGATCTCAAGAGTGTTTAATTTGATCAGTCTGACACAGGTTAAGAAGGAAGTCTGAAAGCTTAGCAAGTACAGAGAGCTGTAAATTTTCATCACTCTTAGCTGAGCTATCTATTACAGTCATTCACTGGACTGGGAGAGGTTTCAGACAACTGAGCTGGGTGGAAATCCAGTCTGGACCTCAGAGTTCCATATCCTGAAATAGTTCATGAATGCAGCAGGTGTTAAAAGATCTAACAAGTCTAAGAGGTGATTCAAAAAGCAGACAAATCCAGGCTCAGGGAACCTAGGCTCCAGAGATATTCAGAAATCCAGGCTGACAACTGGCAGGATGTGTATCAACAAATAAAATAATGTCTCTCCGTATGGGTGCAGAAATGGGACATCAGTTTTGGAAGAGAAATGGCCCAAACAAGGGAACTTCTGTTCCTAGATCAACTCCTTAGGTACCCAGGAGCTCAGGTTCAATGAAAAGAGAAGAATCAATTGTGTGAATCAGCAATCAAGCTATTAAATTGAGATGTAAGATCAGGAGATCAAACACTAAGATATTTGGGGGACTTCCCTGGTGGTTCAGTGGCTAAGACCCTGCACTCCTAATACAGTGGGTCCAGGTTCGATCCCTAGTCAAGAAACTAGATCCCAGAGGCCATAACTAATACCTGGCACAGCCAAATACATAAATTAGTTAATTAAATAAAATACTAGGATGTTTTGTATACCTTAAAGAAGTTTTGCAGTAAGGATAAATTCTAGAACCTGGCTCAGCTTGTTCTGCAGGGACAAGATGGAGGCAGAAGATGGGAACTAGGTATAGTTTTAAATTAAGAAAATTTACAAAAAACTGCAAGTAATATAACAGATTTTTTAAAAAGCGGTAAAATATTCCAGGTACAGTTAAAGCTTTATTCTCACTATGCTTTCTTCTTTTCTTTTCATAGGAAGTTGATGCCATCCTGAAGTTGATGCGTATCTTTACCACAAATGTTTTTATACTTTTAGTATATGAATTAATAAACAATATATGCTATTTGAGTGTTAAAATTTTTACATAAATGGTGTCACATGGTCACGTGGTGTGTATATATTTGGCAGCCCACTTATTCTTTCATTCAGCACTAAAAAGTCTAATATACTGGTTGATGCATGTTTATATGATTTATTCCGTTGTATTAATAGACAAGTTTATTTATGCATTCCCCTTGAGCAACTCTGGTGGCTAAGACGGTAAAGAATCCACCTGCAATGTGAGAGACCCAGGTTCAATCTCTCGGTTGGGATGATCCCCTGTAGAAGGGATAGGCTACCCACTCTAGTATTGTCTGGAGAATTCCATGGACAGAGGAGCCTGGCAGGCTACAGTCCATGGGGTCACAAAGAGTCAGACTAAGCGACTGAGCAGCTAACACACACATTATTAAATATCTCTAGTTTTCATTAAGACAATCTTGCAATATACCCAGTTATACATATCTCTTTGTGCCCATATGTATATACCTAGGAGTGGAATCACTGGGTCATATACCAGAGGTATCTTCAACCAATAAGGTGTTATCAAGTAGGTCTCCAAGTGGTTATACTGATTTACATTCCTATTTGCAGTGTGCATTAATTCCTATTTTCTTTTGCCCTTGCCAAAACCTCTGTTATCATACAGTTTTGCCAATCCAAGGGATCTAAAATGATCTCTCATTTGCCTGCATTTCTCTGACTACAGTACCATTAAGCATATTTTTCGATTTTGTTAACAATGATTATTCGAATTCCTTTAATAGAAGTTGCTTTTTCATTCAAATTGCCCATTTTTCTAATGGATTATTTGCTTTCTGAAATTATTTGATATGAATTTATACAGATGGCAAAGAGTCATATGAAAAGATGCTCAATATCACTAGTCACGAAATAAACACAGAGTAAAACTATAATGAGATAACCTAACCTACTAGAACTTACCCATTCATCGGGCTTAGTCACTTGATTAAGTCGGACTCTCTGAGACCCTGTGGACTATAGCCCGCCAGGCTCCTCTGTCCATGGGAATTCTCCAGGCGAGAATACTGGAGTGGGTTGCCATGCCCTCCTCTAGGGGATATTCCCAATCCAGGGATCTAACCCAGGTCTCCAGCATTGCAGGCAGATTCTTTACCATCTGAGCCACCCGGGAAGCCCAAGAACATTGGAGTGGGTAGTCTATCCCTCCTCCAGGGGAACTTCCCAATCCAGAAATTGAACCAGGGTCTCCTGCATTGCAGGCAGATTCTTTACCAGCTGAGCTACCAGGAAAATTCATATGTATATAATAGATACTAATTCATGGTACAATAGTTTTTATGTTTGAAAGTATTTTTCCAGTCTGTGGTCCATCTTTTAATTTTTATATGTTGTTTATTATTGAACAGAACCTTAATAATTTTGTTTAGTCAAATTTTGAATCCTTTTTAAAAAATGGCCTATGCTTTTTATACCTTATTTAAAATAATCCTTCCCTAGCCCAACAACACAGAATATTTTCTTATATTTTCTTTAAGAAGTCTGAAGGTTTGCTTTTCACATTTATGCATTTTATTAGAATTAATTTTGAATGTGATGTAAAGGTGGGGATCTAATTTTTTTCTTTTTCCTTGTAGATGTGTAATAATTCCAGCACTATTGACTGAACAGCTTTTTACTTCCCTCTTAATTTTAAGCATCAGTTTTCATTCTTAGAGTCTAAGAAACATGCCTGACACTGCTTTTTCTACATTCATATTTTGTCTTCTCAAATAGCATGACATTCCACAAGCCGAAAATCTTGTCACTTCTGAGAGATGACACTGACAGCAAATCAAGTGTTTATTAAATACTCCCTTTTAGAATAACAATTCTAGAAAATAACTAGAATTTATTCAGTTCAGTTCAGTTGCCCAGTCGTGTCCAACTCTTTGCGACCCCATGAGTCGCAGCACTCCAGACCTCCCTGTCCGTCACCAACTCCCAGTGTTCACTCAGACTCACGTCCATCGAGTCAGTGAGCTTTTTAAAAATTTCTCATTCAATTAAAAAAATTAAAATCTCCATTTGTGCTCATAAACATCCTTATAATATATATTAAGCAGCCATAAAGTACAAAAAACTAATATAATGCTGTGATTAAAAACAGGTACATTTCCTAAATAATACTACAGACTGGATTAGTTAAACCAGTACAGTCTAAAAGAAATCTAATGTAAGCTATGCATGTAATTAACTTTTTTTTTCTAGTAGCCATATTAAAAAGGTAAAGAGAAATATGAAAAACTAATTCCACAATATGTTTTATTTAGCCCAATAAATTAAGAATATTATCACTGCAACATTTAGCTAATATAAGAATTATTATTGAGGCATTTTACATTCTTTTTTTCATCCTAAGTAGCAAAATTTGATGTGTATATCTGAATTCAGACTAACTTCATTTCAAGTGTTTAATAGCCACACGTAGCCAGTGGCTACCATATTGGATAGTGCATATTGAGGCCCAGACGGTAAACAATCTGCTCATGATGTAGAAGACCAGGTTTGATCCCTGGATCTGGAAGATCCTCTAGAGAAAGGCATGGCGACCCACTCCAGTGTCTTTACCTTGAGAATCCCAGGGAAAATGAGCCTGGTGGGCTACAGTCCATGGGGTTGCAGAGTAGACACAACAGATCAAATAACACTTTCCCTGTAAATAACTCGGTTAGGAAACTCAGGCCAAATCCCAATCAGACAATCAACCCAGCAAGGTAAAAGCAGGAGAGAGCTGCAGTTCAGTGGAAAAATTCTGTGGATATCCAGGCTTGAGAGCAAGTCCTCCAGCCACCAGACCTGTAATTTCACACTAACGCTGTATGATAAGCTCTCCAACAGACAGAGGCCCACGTTTACTACTGAATCAGATTCTTTTCTGAGGGCATTTGCCAAAATGGCTGAATGAACGGCTATTTTCATGGCTTCCAGGATCTCAGGAGAAAGACTGTCAAGTCAGGAACACCCTAGGTAAGGAGTCTAACAGGAAACTATTGTCATTGTTGTTTAATAGCTCATTCATATCCATCTCTTTTGTGTCCCATTCCCCCTCCCTAAAACACAAAAGGCTGCCCCCTCAGCCTCATTCAGGTGACTCAGAAATTAATCCATCCCATGGACTATGGGATGACTAGACCCATCTATGACTAGACCATCTCCAGAATGGAAAGCTGCCATTAACACACGTATTAAAATCTTGTGAATCAAAGAAAAAAATCATGAATTATTATATGCTTGAAATTGGGTAATGAGGCTGAATGTTAAAAGTTGGGGGATACACAATACCTTCCCAGCATCAGGCTCAGCCTTGCCATGTCAGTCTTGAGCGGGGCATGGGCCTCTTTCTGTTGGAGAGCTTATCATACAGCGTTAGTGTGAAATTACAGGTCTGGTGGCTGAAGGACTTGCTCTCAAACCTGGACACCCACAGAATTTTTCCACTGATCTGCAGCTCTCTTCTGCTTTTACCTTGCTGGGTTGATTGATTGGGATTTGGCCCGAGTTTCCTAACCGAGGTTAGGGACTTGTCCTAAGTCTAACCCACAGACCTCTCTTAAGTGACTGAACTTGTCCAGCAAGTCCCAAACAGGCAGATGACTATCTTGGACCTATTCATGCATGCATGCTCAGTTGTATCTGACTCTTTGTGACCCCACTGACTATAGCCTGCCAGGCTCCTCAATCCATGAGGTTTCCCAGGCAAGAATACTGGAGCGGATTGCCATTTCCTCCTCCAGAGGATCTTCCCAACACAGGGACTGAACCCATATTTCCTGCATCTCCTGCATTGGCAGGCTGATTCTTTACTACTGAGCCAAGTGAGAAACCCCATCTTGGACCCAAACATGGCCTCTAAAAACAGGAAAAGAAAAATCCTGTGGGATGCAGCTAAAGTAGTACTTAAAGGAAAATTGCTGATTTGTATCATTTTATTCATTAATAAAAAAGTATATACTAAACATCCAACCCAAGAAGTAGAAAACTAAAAAGAGAACCAACTGAGAGTTTCTAAGAAACTAAGAATCTAACATGACTAAATAGTTTTGCTGGTAACTCCACTGTATGTTCAAAGAACGACAACTCCATTCTTACATAAACCTTTCACAAGATAAAAAAAGAAGGAATGCTTTCAACTCATTTTATGAGTTCCTGCAACCTTGACTCTCAAGCAAGGGCAGTGTCGCTTTTGAACATAGATGTAAGAATTTTAAACCAAATATTGCACATATCTTCTTCACTCATTCAATAGACATTTTTTGAAGATCAGCTAGAAGCCAAGCTTTGTTCAATGTGATCGGGACAAGATGAATAATACATGCTCTTTGTTCCTAAGAAACAGAAAATTTAGTGGGAAGAGAGGTGCATTAATAATTATGCTGTAACATAATTGCTCTAGTCAAGAACGAAGTGTAATGGGAACAGAATGTCTAAGTTTGCCTTGAGAAGGTCGCATTGGGAGACCCCCTGAGCTGCGCCTCTATGGCTAAGCGGAAGTTTGACAGGTAGAGGAGAGGTGGTGTTGGTAGTGGAGCCAGGGAGGAGGGTAGGAGTGTGATTTAGGGTACTCTGTGTGTGTGTGTGTGCGTGGTATGTGTTGTATGTGGAGGGCAGGGGAAATGATGTAGACAAGGATGAGAAAAAGACACCAATTCAGAGGTAGGCTTGAAAGCTTTCCTTTCATGTAGACTCAGTATATAAGGGAGATAAGTGACTTTGTGCTGTGCTTAATCGCTCAGCCATGTCCAACTCTTTGTGACCCTATGGATTGTAGCCCTCCAGGTACCTCTGTCCATGGGGATTCTCCAGGCAAGAATACTGGAGTGGGTTGCCTTTTCCTCCTCCAGTGGATCTTTCCGACCCAGGGATCTAACCCAGGTCTCCAGCATTGCAGGGAGATTCTTTACTGTCTGATCCACCAGGGAAACCCAAGAGTAATGGAGTGAGTAGCCTATCCCTTTCTCCATGGGATCTTTCCAACCCAGAAATCAAACCAGAGTCTCCTGCATTGCAGGCAGATTCTTTACCAGCTGAGCTCCCAGGAAAGCCCTAAGTGATTTTAGTTAATACCTAAACTACTCTGTAATTAAAGTTTTCAGAGAATGCAGAATATCAGAGAATGAGTCAGTATAAAATGAATATAAATTAATATTTAATTTCACAGAGTTTACAATGAATTGATTCACTAAAGTTAGTTTGACTTCCAATTTTTTTTTTGTATTTATTTATTTTTTTACACATACTCCCAGACATGAACCCCCCTCCCACCTCCCACCCCACATCTTCCCTCC